>OVBA01004014.1:0-25232 GCA_900406435.1 Lepidium aucheri
TTTTGATAGCTTTTAAACCATTGATCTCAACTCTTATTTTTGCTGCAGATTCTGTTATCTCACTTGCTTCATAATTACCTATGACACCTCCTATTGTTTTGAGCGTCACTTCCAACCACAGATGAAGTGGAATGCCTTGTACTTTGATCCAGAAAGGGATCTGTGAGGGGAATTCCGGATCAGCTGATGGTTGCCACTTCTGTAGGATAATCATCCACTTGGCAAAGTGGTATGGTCGATTCCGGAGAACAGAATGTAGATCTTCTTCAGTGGTGAACTGAAACTTGAAGAGACCTTGACCCAAATCAGAACCCGTGACTCTACTCCGGGGTTGCCAGTGTTCTATTAAAAAAGGTATGAGAGATCTAACCCTTTGGTGTTGGGTGTTTGTTACTCTTCCTATAAGAGTTAACGCATGGATTTTTATCATCTCTGAAGAGTCGAAACTAGGTATTCTGACCTTGAAGAGATGGTCATCCTCACTTGCTTTCGTGGTTCTCTCTCCATCCTTATCTTTACTCCTTTCTCTGTTTTCCATTTCTTGTACGTAGTTTTAATAGATTGTTTTCTTTTTCCGTGCAGCTTGACCGCCAAGGAGAAGATGGGGGTAGGTACTTTGCTTTTCAGCAATATTGGTTGTTCTGGAAATTTACTTTGCCTTTCAGCAAGATTGATTGTTCTGGAGGTTTACTGTGCTTTTCAGCATGAATAGTGTAGTATGGGAGTTTGCTTTTCAGCAAGAAAGGGCCCAAGCTTTTCAGCAGGGGTAGATGTGAGTTTGTATTAGCCTTTATCGCTGGATTGCATACTGAGTGAATGAGCTAATGAGGTTGATCTTCATCTTTTTCGTTGGATTCTTGAATTTTCTGGGTTGGTTGCTTGAAGAAAGTTTCCTGAAAAGGGTGCTTCTCCACAACTCCCTTCATTAGGTTTTCCTTTGCTACTCTTTTACCGTAAGTAGAAGTTAAGCCTTTTGGAAAATTTGTCTCGAGGAACGTGCCTGAGAGAGAATTTTTACTTTATTGGTTCTATTGGTAGCATTCTTATTTGAGATTGTTTTCACACATATATATTCATAAGTTTGAAGCTCATTTTTGAAAAAAAAAATATCAAGTCTAAGAATTCATTAAAATGAAGATAAGAAGTGAATTGAACTTTCAAGAATCGATTTGGCTTTTGAATTTAGAGAAATTTTAAATTTAGGATTTTTGGAATGTTTAACTAGCCGAGTTAACCCAAACTTTAGTATGTTTTTTTAAGTCAACAGTAAATTAATAGTTTAATTAGTAGTAATGCGTGGTTTAAATCAGTCGGATCTTGTAAGTTCGATGTTTAGTCGACTGTTTTTCCGATAATACTAAATATTATCGCCTCAATATATAAATTCATTCGAATACATCTTATATAGAATGTTCTAGTGTAACCCGTAAACTAAAATAATTGCACAATAATTCCATAATATATAAATAATTGCATAATAAATCTAGTTAATAAAACCATGTTGAGATTGTTTAATATTAGAAATAATTTGTTTCCGTGTGTTTTTTTAGTGTTCAGGACAAGTACTGTACAACTAAACTAACATGAAGAGATTACTTGTCTTCATATGCACGTGTGAATTAATGTAGTATATAAACGCCCACAAATTTATACCAAAACGATTAGAGAAACGTTTTAATTGCATAAAGAATGCACAAGTAGACGTATGTATATAGATAGCTATTGCTAGATTCAAATTCACTAGATTTTACAAATGCTTTAATATAATAAAGTTTAAAATGGCTATTACAATAACTATTTAAGCATGATGCATGAAGTACAATTTTTTCAATTCTGATAAATTTCCATCATTAGGAATAAACATCAATGATTAATTAATTCACCAATATTTTAGACAAAAAATTGAAGTTAAAAAAAGAAAAAAAAAAAGCAAAGCTCAGATGCGCACCAATGTCGTTTGTAAATCAAACGATTGCGATGAAACCCAATCCATCATTATGCGCTATTATCCTCACAGCTACAATTCCAGGCATCGAACCCGGCCTTCACCAGTCATCTGGAGTTCAATAACCACCAGACTACTGGTTGTTTTTGATAACTGAAAATAACAAAAATATATATATTTAAATTATAGTGGAAAGAAATTTATTTTCTATTTATAATTTTATCATTTTATACAAAAACCTCAAACAACCATGTTCAAAAACTATTATTCCGAAAAAAATTGTGACCCAACAAATTTTTGTTTTCTATGTTAATTAATTTTAAAATCTTTCGAAGGTAAAAATCAAATTTATTTTTTATTTATTTTCATAATCAAACTTTTTTTTCCACTGACTTCAAATTTTAGAATAAATCAATATGGAGAAAAAAAAAGAGTGCAGACAAATACGAAAAAAAAAAAAAATTAAGACGGTCGTTGATACGCACACCAAACAGGAACTCCTGTAACTACACGACCACCATAACTAGTCGTAGATGTTGTTGTCGGTCTCTTCCACATCTGACTATTAACCGCCGCAGCTTGTGAAGAACACGCCGAATAATCCACCGGAAAAGAAGATGATGGTAACGAATTAGGTTTATCATTAACATCAGGTTTCACCATAATTGAGACATTAATGATTCCACATTTATCACCATATTCATCTCTTAACCTGTAACTCAAAAGATTTAAATGTCCAGGTGGAGCAAATCCTCCCATGAAATCCGTCACTGGAATTTTGGAATAACCAACGAGTTTATCAAACCCACCACTTGTTCGATAAAATACCTCAATGAAAATAAACCTCACTGTTCCATCTGTTGACATCTCCATCTCGATATTATCATTCCAAATTGGATAACTTCCACCAAGTTCATCCAATTTAGAATTTTGATGTTTCTCATCGATTTTCACTGTACAGAATGATTTTTTCTTCAATGGTTTTCGATTTACCTTGAGTCCTTCTGCTGAGATTATCTCAATCTTCAGTAATTGTTTCATTGTTGAGTACGACATGGTTTTTAAGAAAGTTGTTTATGTGTGTTTGAATAAGTCTTAACTCTTCACGAGATTCTGTTTTTTTATTTTGTCTCACGAAATGGGAGATTGTGTTATATATAGTAGTTTGCAGAAGGAACACGCGCGGATTTTTCTAGGTGATTTCCAATCGCTTTCGATTTTTTTCTCAATAAAATATATTCATTTATATCAAATTTTTCAAATTTGGAAATCTACAAATCTGGACGGAAAAAAAAATCTATAAATTTGGAATCAACCGTAGTTTTAAATTTAACTTATAATAATTTTAAAAAATCCCAACAATTATTTTTCTATCTCAAATTATCAACAATCGGATCTTCACTTGACAAAAAAAAAAATTGGATTGCCAAATCTTGATCAATAATCTACACCTAAATATTATTAGGTTAAATTATGCATGTGAAAAAATTATATTCTTTTTGTTTCATAATATAAGTTATTTTAAATGTCTTTTATGTTTAAAAATATAAATTGTTTTTCAGTAACCAAGACAAAAAACAAACTAAAAGTAAAAATAATTTTAGTTCTTCGTATTTCTTTCATTTTTTATTCATTTCTCTTTCTATTCTTTAACTAAAAGCTGAAATAAAATGATTAATTTTTTAAAATAATACAAAAAGCAAAAAAGATCTTAATTTGCGTCCATCCAAACAAAATAACTTATATTATAAAACGAAGAAAGTATAAATAATATTAACCATTTGACCAAATTAACTTTTAACTATTTTATTTTATTGAAAATATTTTTAAAAGGGATAATTTATCGGAAAACTATATCATTAAAGCTAATTTTACGCAATGTGACTTAAATACATTGCAATTTATATTTTATTTAAAAGTATATTAATTGGAAATTTTTTAAAATATTTATATTCTTTGAGTTTGTCAAAAAAAGGATTTATATTCTTTGATAGTTTGATTCGAACGTTGGAAAATATTTTAGATTCTTATGTGCTATTAATATTGTGGGTAATATATTCTTATATTCGTCACTTTTAATGGTGGAATAAAAAGTTTCAATTATTTTTTTGGCAAATTGGTTATCTTTTTAAAAACAGATAGGAATAATGACGTGGCTGATCGGATAGTTCGCGGACATTTGGCCGGTCACATGATGCAACATGCCTTTCATTTTTAAATTGATACGTGTTGCATATAATTAATTTTACTTAATTTCCCTTAAATTCTGTTATATTAAAATAATAATGGTCGAATCTCCACTCAAATCTTACGCAAATTATGAAACTATTAGCTAGTTTCTTAAGCAAAGCCATTGAGGAAGAGTCTCTGAAGGAGTCGTTGAAATACACACGTGCCGTGCACGGACGATTTAATTGACTTGTTTTGTTTTTGAAGGAAATTAAGACGATAATTCGAACGAAGTTTCAGAACATATATAAGTGTTGTTTGGTTTTGTTCTTCAGTCTACAAAAGTCATCGTTAGACTCGGTACGCGTTTGTTGTTTTTTTCACCAAATGAATCGAACAAACATCGAAAGAGCTATAGTTTCCTTAAACATTGGAACAAGATCGCAGAAATTAATTAAGAAATCGTGGTTGACTGAATTGTTATCTACCAACAATTTTTAGACATTTTGGTCGTTAATTGGCCACTTAGTAATTTTCTCAACAGACACTATACAATTTGGTTTTGTAAGTTCACTTTTGAGAATAAGAATAATATTCTATATCGGAAGTTATAAAGGATCCGATATATGGATATTCCGATCATTGCAATTGATTTTGAGTTGAAAGCCTATATTCTAATATGGTATCAGAATTCATGATCGACACTCTCCAACCCGATTCGACCCATAGCTGGTCCATTATCGACAACCCATACCCAAAAGTGGTATCATCGATCTATCCCCAAACTTATCAAGATTAATAGCTAAAAAGTCATTATCTCGAGAGGGCATATTAGAGAATAATATCCCACATCAAAAGTTGGAAAGAATGTTTCTAGTATATATAAGATATGAACCTATCTACTCATTACCAGTTGATTTTGAGTTGGAAACTCATATTCTAATACAGTGATGTTTTAGAATGTAGTGCTTGAAATAACTGGAGAGTCATTAAACCTTCTCGTCGACACGAAGAGCTGTAATGGCCGTTGGGTTTGGAGGAAGAACAACTTACCGTATCAGAACCAACTTTGGTCATTTTCTCATATATAAAGCATAATTTATTTTGATGTACTAATCAATTTATATTTTCTTATTAAACTTTTGATTGAATTATATCAACCAATCGATACAAATTCTCTTCTATATCGATGTAGGCAATAGCTGGGAAAGGTTGAAACAGAACGTGGCCGAGATTTCAAACACATCCACAATGTAGTGCATGCATATACACGTCATGCATAAATAACGATACGTAACTTTAACCAGAATATAAACCCATTATCAAAAAAAAAACAAAAACAAAAAAACTTTAACTAGAAAAGAAAAAAGTAACATACGTAACTAAAGACGTCGTAATAATTTTTTTTTTTTGTTAAAATGTCGTGAGCTTCTTGACGTAAGTTCAAATAATTGTAAAAATAGTGATAATAAATGTACAATATTCATATTTGAAAAAATTTTAAACTACCAAGCATGTTTCACCTATTTTATTAATTTTTTCGCAAGATGCTCATTTTTTTTTTGATAAAGAAGATGCTCATTTTGTTTTATTGCCACATATATATATAATATGACTGAATAATCATTATAGAGATTGTTTAGGGAAGTTCAGTGGTTTTGCCTCGTTATTTCATAGCACACTATTCAATGTCTCAATACGTTAACTACAAATTAATGTTGTCGTGTTGACTTGATAAACATAATCAATCTGGGTCAATGTCATAAGTTATTTCTAACCAATTTTGGTTGAGTAAGGGACAAGACAAAATTATACTCCAATTTACAAGGTTGTATTTAAGGTAAAAGTTAGTTTAATAGGTGCAATATTTAATATCCTTTCAAAATCGAATAATTATCGTTTGTCGATTACATATCACGATCTAAAGATGAGATACTCGCATGCATGCATGCAGTTTTTCATTTTTCTTTGTATGGAAGGTATTCCGAATAAACCAAATAAATATTATGGAGTATCTATAATCTAGGGAATTATAAAACAAAAATGATATTTTGTGAACTTATTTGTAGTATAAGCAACATTTCTAAGGAAACTGCATATGGTAATGTCAATTTTATTGTTTTCTCAATCCAAACTCGATTCTAAAAAGTTGTCGTTCACTTAATATTTTTAGGAGTTTATAAAGATCGATTATTTACCATGTACTATCGATTCAATTGTTTTTTTCTTTGATAACAAATCGATCGAAAATGTGTAAAATTCGTTCTCTAAAATCTTTTTTAAATCTATTAAATGTAGTGATAATATCATTAGTTAAATCATCATAATCACATTTTATTGATCTAATTAATTGTAAACAATCAAAAAATTTCTTTTAACATAACAGTTTAATCAAAAGTACGAAATGACAAATATATGGAACATACATACCGATGTTTAAACATTTCAATTTTCATCATTCACATCGAAGATTTTCTTGTTCTTTTTCTTTTGTTTAAAGATAAAGAGAGATGTTAGATCTATGGTTTTCTTTTTCTTTTGTGGAATTTTACTTTGCTTCATTACTTCATCCTACCATTGGTGGAAAAAAATATGTAATGTGATTTATATATTTTTAGAACACTTTACTTGCATGTATGATTCTTATAACTCTAGTACATGCATTTATAAAGTATTTGTTCAAAATACTTTTTGATCAATCTGTTAATGTGATACAAGAAACGGCTATTGAATTGTCAGTACAATGGACTAAAGACTTAGAAATTCAATTTATTATATTGGACAAAGAACTATTGATGTTTGAGACGGATAAAGAGGAACACGTAAAATCAAAATTATTATTATTAGGTTGTTGTATCCTACTTGAAGGCGATCGAAAATGGGAAAGATGTGGTGACCATATTACTATGATAGATATGACAGATATGGGATATGGTTAAGGGAAACCATGGAGTAAATACTTGGTTTAAGCATGTAATATATTTTGAAATGTATATACTAGGTTAAAGTGAAACTAATATTGAATTCAGATGAATGTATATTAAATTACAAAGAAAATATAGCAAACCAAGACTTTGGTAAATTTAAATGAGATAACTAATGCTCAGTTTCTGTGTGCACAATGTGTGCATAGTTTATTCTAATACAAATTTTTTTGATTTATTCTATCTTATTTTCAGGCTATAGTTTTTATTTTCTTCTTATCTTTTTAAAGCAAAATTTAGGTGGTAAATTTTTTGGTTGTAATGTTAGATTTCTGTGTTGTACAAATTTTTGCTGTAAATTTAATGATTTTTTAAAGCTAACATATAAGTGTTCTAAATTTTTAGTTTTGTAACGTTCAAAGAAAGTTTTGCACAATAACAACAAGAAAAAAGGAAAAAAGTGTTTAACATTTAAAATACGTATAAAGTTTGATAGTTAAAGATTTATGAACCAAAATTAATTATTATAGATCATTAAAAGTCACTAAAAGTCAATACAAATTTTAATTGAACAACGGCCTCTTAGAGCAGCTCCAACAGGCGACTCTTAATGGGTTCTTAGACATTAATAAATGTAAATTAAATCAAAAATGAATTATTCAGTTTAGAACCGTCTCTTATTTAAGAGATTTTAAAAATTTTAAGAGACGCATACGTGTCGGGCTATTATTGGATATAGGGTTTTCTTTGAAAAAAAGTCACGGCCGTTACTAAGAGGTTTCATCTTGAAAATTTCTTTTTCTTTCTCCTCTTGTTGCTGCGATAAACGACGGCGAGACCTGCTAAATCTTCAAGTCTCACAAGCAAATGTCTAGGAAGTAAGGCACACACACTCTCTCTCTCATCTCTTTTCAGTTTCTCTTGGTTTGATTCCGCAAATTCAGATTTCCTAATGTCGTGTTTATTGAAATTTAGGTCTTCCTGGTTGTGAATTTGTTATTGTTTGTGTTAATCATGATACTGTTGCTTTGGTTCCTCTAGACGAGGTACTTGAAAATTCTGGAAATTTGAGAAAAGCTTAGATGTAAATGAAATGTATTTAACTTGATTCTATCGTTGTTTGTGCTTTGTAGCTCAATTATGAGACTGTTGTATTACCTCTGGCTGAATTGGAAGCAACACAACTATCACTTATACAATGTTGTGTGTTTCCTAAGAAAATCGATGCTCATATTCTCTCTTGCAGGTGAATTGGATTCTGACATGTATAAAACTTTTGTTTGGAATATCTGATTCACTTCATTCATTTTATAAGGAAATTGAATATCATATCTTTGTGTAAATTTATGAGAAAACATGAAATTTTCTGAGTTATCAAAATTTATGCTACAAAGAGAGAATTAATTTCTGTAGAAGCTAAATGCTACCTACAATGTCTGGTAAGGAAAATGGAATCATGTGCTCCTATATATTTCTTTGAAGAATCATGTGCTCCTTAGTGTAGTTGTTATCATTTCTATCCCTTCACAAATATGGAATTTGTTTGTCTATAACTTTGTGTTATTGATATCCACCTAATTGTCTTTATGTTTAATGTAGAGAGTGATTGACCAGTCTCAAATTATTTAACAAGTAATTTGAGGTATTCTTATACTCATGGACTATTAAATAGCACTCTTTAAGCGCTGGAAAAGTGGGTTTAGACTTGTGTTGTCTTCAAATCTGTCTTTGATAATAGACTTGTGCTGTCTTCAAATCTGTCTTTCATAGTTCAGTCACATTCTATAATTTATAAATGAATGATGATCATAAATTTTGATTGAAATGTGTGATAATCTTACATTAGAGAGTGTATGGCATACTTTTATTGTTCAAATTTCATTCATCATCAAGCTTATTGTTGAAGTTGATTTAGGTTTAAAAGTTTTCTGTCTCCCTACTTCACTGAAATCTTTTTATTGGCAAACTATTTCAGCAAGGAAATTGAAGATGTTGCAGAGCAAAGTTTTCAATACAAAAACCAGAGGAGGTAGAATCCAAAAAGTTCTGTTCAATCTCGGTGAAGACAATGGGAGAGAGAGAGAGTTAAGAAACGGTGAGTTTATCAATTCTTGTATCCAAACCAAGGTCCAAGCTTTAGTGTATCATTTTTGTAGTTTATCAATTTTTATTTTCAATTCAATGTTTCAGTTTATAAACAAACAATGCAGAATACTTCACTTTGCATAGAATGTGAATTCAAAAAGCAAGCAAAAGAAAAAAAGTTTAAGAACCTCATTTGGGGTTCTAGCATTGGAGGCCCAAAAAATTAAACTCTTAATTTGGAGCTCTTAAGTTTTGAAGAATGCATTATTTAGATTAAAAAATTGTTAAGAACCCCATTTGGGATTCTTATTGTTGGAGGTACTCTAAAAAAAAGATGGCTCTAAAAAATTTTTAGAATAAAGTTTGATTGAAAAAGTTTAGTATTATAAAAAAATTATAGCTATACAGAATTACTTTTGAATTTAACAACCAAGCTTTTAATCTATTTATATCCATATCTAGATTATTTCAGATCCGGACTATAATATATCACAGATTTACATATACGAAGTGCATTGAAAATTTATTAATATGTTAAACATTTAAAATTTGTATAAAAAAAACAGTATTCGATATCGCACATCATCTAATTAAATCCGAACCTTTGCATACGTTTTGAAACCTAGATTATTATGTTCATAGGTGACCATCACTCACCACTAAACTAAAAAATGAATCACTTTACATATCACGATCTAGGAATGAGATACTCATATACATAAAGTTTTTCATTTTTCTTTGTATGGAAGGTATTCCGAATAAACAAAATAAATCTTATGGAGTGTCTATAATCTAGGAAAATTATAAAACAAAACATGATATATATTTATAATATTTATCGTGAAATTATTTGTTAGAATAAACTCTTTTAGCCGTCAATTAGTATGTCACATCAAATCTATTGACCACATAAGATAAAGTCGATGAAATTGCATCCCAAATAAAAAGGAAAAGAATCTGCACTCGATAGCCAGTCATATTGAGTTAAATATTTCATATTTTTGACGTTTTTTCCTTCTATATATCGAATAAGTAGATCAACCATTTTTTTTACTTTAACAGAAAAAGTATATTTGTAGTATAAGCAACATTTCTAAGGAAATTGCAATCTCAATTCTACTGTTTTCTCAATCTAAATTTTCGATTCTAAAAAACTATTGTCCGTGTAATAGTGTTGGGAGTTTAGAAAATTTGGTTATTGATCACGTATTATCAATTCAATTAATTTTTTTTTGTCAATAACTGAATCGACAAAACTTGATCCATAATCTAATTTTTACTCTCTATTTTTATAAAAAACTATTAAATATATGTAATGTTTTGAATCATTCTAATTACCAGATTTGACACCTTATCGATCTCGTTAATTGTTGACAATCAAAACATTTCTTTTAACATAATAGTTCAATCAAAAGTACGAATGAAAAATACATGGAACACATAGACCGATGTTTGGGCATTTCAACTTTCATCATTCATATCGAAGATTTTCTTGTTCTTTTTCTTTTGTTTAAAGATGAAGAGATATATATCGATCTATGGTTTTCTTTTTCTTTTGTGGAATTTTACTTTGCTTCATTACTTTATCTTACCTACTGTGGAAAAAATATGTAATTTGATTTATATATTTCTAGAACACTTTACTTGCATGTACGATTCTTATATCTCAAGTACATGCATGTAGGAAGTACTTGTTCGAAAAAAAGAGAGAGAATTGACGTTTTATAATCTATACTTTTCAACAAAATAGCAACTCTCTTCGTAATTTTCCACTACTTATAATTTCTATTTACAAGTGTTTATATAAAAAATTCTATTTTAAGTTATTGTTTCAGAAATATTTCTTTAATAGATCGGATCTATATCTCGAGCTATCCACTATATATAAATTATTTGTATTTTAAAGATTGATTTGAAATTACCCGAACGAGTTAACTCAACTGGCAATATCCCAGTTGAAAGGCTAAAAGATCACCAGTTCAAATTTAGTTTCAGGCAGAGAGGAAGAATGTAGGTCAAAAATAATACAATTAAACGCTGTTTCTAGCCCAAAGATATTAAAGCCAATAGACTGAATTTCCTGGCTAACAAAAAAAACTGATTTGAACCATTTGATAATATAACGTTTTAAAGCTAACACCAACTACACAAAAATGGGAATATTATTTTTATTTTTTTGATAAAAGAAAAGAGGGAATATTATTGAATCAAAACATTATCATTTTCGAACGTCATATATATATATATATATATATATATATTTGTATAGTATAGTACTGATCAATGATTATTCCAATTGCCTACGCCATAATATGACGTCAAAATATGCGTCACACAACAAATATATTAGAGTGAGAGTTTAAAATATTAACAAGAAAGACTAATAATCTCGTGACTTTTCAGTTTTGGATGTTGGTCGCCCTTAATAAAATATGATTTGTTTAAGTATAATTGGAAAAAGTGCAGTCGTGTACGACATTGTTGGCCGGGAAAAAAACAACAACGAAACCAAATTTCAAGTAGTGGTTGTTAATAGAAAACTAACAAGAAAAATAAAATAGTCTTTGTATAAATTTTCCACAGATCTAAATGTTCATGCATGCTTACATCAGAGTTATGACGTAATGTGTTAAGTTCTTTTGGCGGAGCAGATTTCAGACAAAAGCATTCAACTAAAGTTAAAACCAAAGACTTTCGACTGTGTTCACTTTTATCGTTACTTGTCAGTTGTCACAAGCTGAACAATGTGATCCTTTACGTGAAATCATAATATCTCAACATCAATGCCGTGCATTGCATGCATGCAAATTAGAATCAAACATTAATACATGCACTAGTTAATAAACACACATTAGTATGGTTATAACTCTCCCACTGAGAAGTTAGCACTGAAAAATCTAAAAAAATCATATTACCTCACTTGGTATTATTTAGAGTTTAGGTTATAATATCTGATCGTATTTATCTCAATCTTCTTGAAAAATATATATGTATATATATGTATATAATTTATTGTTTCTAAAATTTTCAAAAGCCTCGAATGGTTTTAGTCTAATAGTTGGTGGTAAGTCTACTGTACACAGACACGTATGCACAACTAGAAATTGAATCTTACTGTCTATAAGATTTATGTAGGAATTTGACTAATATGCCGGCCATTGTGACCCAATATTATTTTCTTTTTTTTTCTTATTTTTTCTGTCTGCCCAATATTGTTATTGACAAAAAAAAAATTTAAAAGCTATTTCAATTATTTTTTGCTTTTTGGCATTATTTTTCAGTATTTTTAAAAGGTATGAAAACTTGAAAGAAAACAAAATAAAGATTAAAATTATATACAAGGAAATCATTTTCCGAAAAATCACAAAAATGATTGACTTAAATGGGCCGTCTAATAAGTGGGCCTATACAATAAACTGATTAGCAAAATACAAAAACTAAAACTAAAACGCAACGTTTCAAAAGTATTCTATCTTCCAGTAAACACAGTTTCTCTTGCACAACTTCGACGTAGCAATGGCAACTTCTTCTACTCACCTCTCGTTTCTAGTCGGACGTATGTCGCCGTATTCCTCCGAAAGGATCGGATTATTCCCACATAGAGGAGAATTACGTCCTGAAATGTCTCGGTTTCGGTGCTCGGCTGGTCAGAGTGGGTTCTTCACGCGTCTGGGTAGGTTGATTAAGGAGAAGGCCAAAAGTGATGTGGAGAAGGTTTTCTCCGGGTTCTCTAAGACTAGGGAAAATCTAGCAGTTATAGATGAGCTCTTACTCTTCTGGAATCTCGCTGAAACAGACCGAGTTCTTGATGAATTAGAAGAGGTATTTTGACCTCATTGTTTTGTCGATTCTCTAGGTTTCAGATGCAAATTGAGTTATCTGATTGTGGATTATTTCACTGCAGGCGTTATTGGTTTCTGATTTTGGACCGAAAATTACGGTTAGAATTGTTGAGAGGCTACGAGAGGATATAATGTCAGGGAAACTCAAATCAGGAACTGAGATCAAGGTTAGTCTAATCATAATATTATAGGGTCCCAAATGAAACTCATGGAAATGTTAAGGATTAGGATTTATAGCTAGTTTGTTCAAAATGTAAATGATGTAGGATGCATTGAAGAAAAGTGTGTTGGAGATGCTGGCTAAGAAAAACAGCAAGACAGAGCTTCAAATGGGTTTTAGGTTCTGTTCATTTTGTTGTGTTGCTTGTTATTGTTGTCTTCTAATTTGCGCCTCTGTCTGGTTGCTCTGTTGAAGTGGTGTTATGAAACCTGTGGTTTATAGTCTGGTTGTATGTTATGGTGTGTATCAGGAAACCAGCTGTAATAATGATTGTTGGAGTGAACGGAGGTGGAAAGACTACATCTCTTGGTAAGGAAATATACATTGATGGTTTATAGTGGTACTCAAACGACTAGCCACACTGCCACAGAAAGATCTTATGTAAGAATTGGTTTTTGTTTTTAAGGAAAGCTGGCTCATAGATTGAAAATCGAAGGAACTAAGGTACACCTTTCATGTTTAATTCCTATGTAGACAGTTTTTATTTTTCTCTTCAGTATTGGATGGGATGGTAGCACGTTGTTGCTCAAATTGGTATGAGGAATTTTACCAGGATAGGTAGAATTAAGTATCAGTATGTTCATCAGCAATCCTGCGATGAATTGTCATAGGTATTAATGGCAGCAGGTGATACGTTTAGAGCAGCTGCAAGTGACCAGTTAGAGATATGGGCAGAGAGGACTGGGTGTGAGATCGTTTCGGCTGAAGGAGAGAAAGCTAAAGCAGCAACAGGTAATACCAATGCGCTGTTTTTGGCACGCCCAGTATCAGTGTTGGGGGGCACATAAAGAACTTAAGCTCACAATGAAAACGTTTCTTTCTGAATAGTTCTCTCAAAAGCTGTGAAAAGAGGGAAGGAGGAAGGTTATGATGTTGTACTGTGTGACACATCTGGACGTAAGCATATAGGAGTTTGCTAGTTGACTTAAAAATATGCTTATGTACTGTTTTCTCTGATCTGAGGAGCATTGCACCTCTTTATTGAAGGTCTCCATACTAATTACAGCTTGATGGAGGAGTTGATTGCGTGTAAAAAAGCAGTGGGCAAGGTTGTCTCTGGTGCACCCAATGTGAGTGACCCTTTCCATTAATCCATGGTCTTTATCTTGCTTATATTATTACACTCTGGTAGCCTTCATCTTTCATCTAGTGTTAGCTAAATATAATTCTCATGGAACTGTCAGGAGATCTTACTTGTCCTTGATGGAAACACCGGTCTGAACATGCTCCCACAGGCTAGAGAATTTAACGAGGTACCACATTGATTCACCTAAACCTTCTGTTTTCCCAAACAATAAACTCTTGGCGATATTTTAGGTTTCTTGGTCACTTTTTTATCAGGTTGTTGGTATTACCGGTTTAATATTGACGAAACTAGATGGCTCTGCCAGAGGAGGCTGTGTGGTAAAAACCCCATAAATTTTCTGATCTCTTGTCACCTGAAGCTCTTATCTCCCATTAGCTCTGCTCATCAAAACTGGCTCTGCATATCTTGCAGGTTAGCGTGGTTGAGGAATTAGGTATACCCATAAAGTTCATCGGTGTAGGAGAAGCTGTAGAAGATCTCCAACCTTTTGACGCTGAGGCATTTGTGAACGCTATATTCTCGTAAGCAGAATCCTCCATTTTTTCTGAAAGTTATCAATCTTCCAAGCAGGGCCAGAGCCAAGTGGAATCACCATGTGTTTTCGGAGGTAACGAAATGAAACACTCCTTCAAGTTTCTTGGTGATCTTAGGTCGTCATGGTTCTACATTGGATGAACGTTTTGATTCTTATTGATGTGGAGAGGCACTCTGGCACACAAAATTGATCATTGACACAAGAACAAAAATGATTAGAAGAAATGGCTTGTATCAATACTATCTGTATACAGAATTGTTAATGTTGTAACAAATCTCTAGGCCCATTTATAGTAATAACCCAATTGATTTTTAGCCCATTTATATATATGACCCAATTAATTTCTAGGCCCAATTATAGTAATGAGCCAAATTGGGCTCCTCTTTACACTATTCCATTCCAAGTAGTTTTTAGTTGATCAACATCACGAGGGTAATATTCTTTTTCGTCTATAAAGAATATTCAATAAAGCAGACCAAAAAAAAAAAGAATATTCAATAATCACTAATCTGTATATTCTGATTTAAAAATAAAAAATTATGATTTTAAAATCAAAACTATATTGGAGAATTTTCTTTTGCTAATTAGAAATGATGTATTATATTTCACATTGTCAACTTTTTTTTGTGTGTGAATTGACTAGTAAAAAAAGAGAAAATTAGTACATAAAAAAAGTAATTGTAGAAAATAATAAATTAATGCGTCACGATTATTTTATCCTCCAATCACTGATCTCTAGGACAAAAAGTGAGGACCATAGTTTAAGCGACACTCTTTAGTTAAAGATTAGATCGGTCCAATTTATATATATGTTCACATCTTCCGCCATTATCAATTTATCATCTTCTAATTTGAATACTCTTCATCTTTCCGCACGATCCTTTTCACCAGATTCAATGGCGGCGAAAAAACCTGGAGTGATCGCTTTGTTCGACGTCGATGGTACTCTTACAGCTCCAAGGAAGCAAGCTACTCAAGAATTGCTAGATTTTATCCGAGAATTGCGCAAGGTATGTGATTGATTGATCCATTGTTGCTAAATTGCTTCTTTATGAGTTGTGTTTATGCTTAGGTACTGTTTGATTAAATGTCTGTGAGAGTTGTAGGTCGTCACTATTGGAGTCGTCGGTGGATCTGACCTAAGCAAGATATCTGAACAGCTTGGGAAAACAGGTATGACTGATCAGATTTGGAAAAAACTATAATCTATGGTAGAATTATCGATGTTTAGTAGTTTAAGACAGGATATTTTCCTACTTTGATGATAATGGCCACTGTTTTCTTCTGTTCTCTACTATATAAAACCTTTAGAAGTGGAGACAAACTACAAAGATCTGTTTTACATTTGTGACTGAATCCATGAATAGCTACAGAAGGTCTTTGAAGTGTGTAGATTGGGAACTTAGGATAGTTGCTGATCATTATCTTCGTTAAGTTGATATTCTGGAATGATTTCCGTTTCCCTAAGTCTTAGTTTACATATGATCTTCTTCTTAAGAAGGATTTTTTAGATCTGGCTTTATCTTATCTTTTCTTTTTTTGTGAATCTGCATCTGTTGACTTTGGAATCTGTAAATTTTGCAGTCACTGACGACTATGATTATTGTTTCTCTGAGAATGGTCTTGTTGCCCATAAAGATGGGAAATCCATTGGAATTCAGGTGCATATGAAGCAACCGCTTTTACTTACTTAGCCACATTGTTGTTTAAGCGTTTCTTTTGTTCCTTAATTGTTGTATTCTCTTTCTCAGAGCCTGAAGCTGCACCTTGGAGAGGATAAACTCAAGGTAACATATTACTGTCCCTCATGTGTAGTAACACCAGTTGCTATAATGTTGTCTACCTAGTGTAGTTGATGTTGAAGTGTATGCAAGTATTTGTTTATGGATAGTTTTTAATAGCAAAAATTGATGATGTAGGAATTGATAAACTTCGCACTGCACTATATTGCTGATTTGGATATTCCAATTAAAAGGTATAGTGTGAATCTAACTTATAATCTCACAGATGATCATACTATATATTTCGGAAAAAGACCTCTAGTCTCTATATATGTTTAGAAAGTTAATATCTGGTTATACAGGGGAACGTTTATAGAATTCAGAAACGGAATGCTCAATGTTTCACCAATTGGTCGCAACTGCAGCCAAGAAGAGAGAGACGAATTCGAGAGATATGATAAGGTAAAGGAAACCATAAGATTTTCAGCTTCTTATACAAAACATTCTGGTTATCTTTTTGTGATATTATTGATTATTTTGTCTCAAAACAGGTTCAGAACATTAGACCAAAGATGGTGGCTGAACTTCGTAAGCGGTTTGCACATCTAAACCTTACTTTCTCAATTGGAGGACAGATCAGCTTCGACGTGAGTAGAATCAAAATGTGGATTATAACATTTCTTGAACTCTCTGTTTAAGTTATTGAGTCTATTTCAATTGTTATGACACAGGTTTTCCCTAAAGGTTGGGATAAGACTTACTGTTTGCAATACCTCGAGGACTTCACTGAAATCCATTTCTTCGGTGACAAAACCTATGAGGTAGTAACTTTTCAAATCTCTTCACTAGAGTTCCTGTTTGGCTTTGTTGAGCTTGATGGTTAAAGAACATGGCTTTCAACTTCTGCAGGGAGGAAACGATTATGAAATATATGAATCACCAAAAACAATTGGCCATTCAGGTCAGTTACTTAGATATATTACCAATTTATCTCTGTGTCTTTGCGTTGAAAGATATTTTCATGACATGTTGGATTGTTTCTGTTGTTGCAGTTACGAGTCCAGATGACACAATGGCACAATGCAAGGCTCTGTTCATGTCCTGAAACACTATCCATCTCAACAAACATTGTCAAAGCTTTGATTCCTCTTTGGCAAAATCTCACAACTTTTGATTATTTACATTACAAGAAACGGAAAGAAGTATGTTTGCATACTAAAACCGTATGTTTAAATTTTGATTCATTAAATAATATATTTGGTTATAATCTTTGTGTTCAGAACATGAACTGATTCTCAGAGTCTTAAAAACCAAATCAAAGAAAGTATCAGATTCTCTCCAAAAAACGCTTTACAAGAATTCACAGAAAGAAACAACAACAAAATGTATACATATATTCATTTAAACAGAAAAGCAAATTAAAACTTCAGACTTGATAAGAACATCACTCAATCATATTCAAGACTCAACCACAGGCTCAGGCTCTTCTCCTGCAGCTTCAGGGGCTGGTTTTTCTTCTTCTTCTTCTCCCTCGGGAATGGCGGCTTCGTCTTTAGGTTTTTGATCAGCTTCCCCACCAGAAGAGGCAGAGATAGATCGACGGTGTTTAGCAGCAGCTTGATGGACATTGTTGTAACTTCCTTTCTCGAGAAAGAGCTGACTGAAATGGACTTTACAGTAGAGGACACCATTAAGAGAAGCGTAAGAAGAGTGAGTCAAAGGACAACCACTGTGTGCACACCTAAAGCAATTCTTGTGGTAACTTTCTCCTTCCATTGTTACTTTCTCAAGTGGATAAACAGTTTTCTTACAACTCGCACATTTGTCTTGTGTTCCACTGAAGAATGATGATAACTTGCTTGGAGTTCGAGTCTTGCAATAGTATTCAATCAAAGACAAATCAGATTAAACATTAACAAACATTGAAACTGAATCCATGAATTGTCTAATACATACCAGATCATTTGGCTTCTCTGTTTTTCCTGCTTGAAAATTCTTACTGTAATTGCCAGATTCTTTGAAAAGCTGCTCAAAGTGTGGCTTACAATAAAGAACTCCATCCATTGATGAGTAATTACTTATCTGTTTAAGCCAAAAAGATTTCAATCTTCTTCTAAACATCGTCGAAAAACAGAGTAAGAATGAAGAAAGAAAGTAATACCACGAGAGTGCCATTGCAATGGCTGCATCTGAAACAGGATTTGTGATAAGTATTACCCTCTAATGTCAACAAATCCATCACATACACAGTTTTGTCACAAGCTTTGCATTTATCCAATGTTCCTGTAAACGCCATTTTTACTCTTTCTCTATTCTCTTCTTCGTATGTGTTGTTTCTAAAGTTAAAAGTTTATTCTTTGTTCGCTGGTTCTAGTCTCCGGACACGACCAAGCGACGACGAGTCTACAAAAAAAACAAGATTTTTGTCTGTCTTTTCCTTTTCTTTAAATCTCTGAGTTCGTTGTCTTATTTATCAAATTGAGAATTTGAGGTAATTTTGGTTTCAGTGGTAGAGATTCAAAACAGGAGAATCCATTAAAATCTCTATCGAATAATAATTCCTAATTTCGGGATAATTTATTTTACATTTTTAGATTTCAATAGTAGCCGTAGTTCTTCGGAAGAAGACCTATTTTTAAATTTAAGGCGGGTGGTCGATGGGGATAGTGATAAATGTAAAAAGTATGGGGTCGTAATTATGAGAAAGTATAATGTTCTTTTAGTAAGATCAAACCCAAGAAGACATTTCTCCATTCTCTTATTGTTTCTAAAGCCTACTTTTGTCTTGAGCTTTGTCTGATTTATCAAGGACTTAAGTTGAGGTGTATGTCAAGTCAAGAATGTTAACTAAATTGACCGCATCTATGCTAACACGTCTAGTTGCATCATATCCAACGACCTAATTGCAGTATGTAACATGTCTAGTTGCGTCATATCCAACGACCTAGTTGCAGTATCTAACACGTCTAGTTGTATCATATCCAACGACTTAGTTGCCTCTAACACGTCTAGTTGCATCATATCCAACGACCTAGTTGCAGTATCTCTGAAATTATAGATATTGGATAACACACCTACATCTCGGGGGGACTTGTAAGAAAATCTTAATTGGAAACGAAAGAAATCCTACTTTACTATACGAACAACAACCAATCCACTCATTACCGATTGAAATTCTAGTCTACTATACGAACAACCAATCCACTCATATACCCCAAAAGAATCTTTGACTTCAATATTCCTTTTATACAAAAACACCAATATATAAACAAGACAACATCAAACAAACAAACCATAGCTATTAAAATTTCTTGAAACACACAAAAAAAATGGAAAGAAATACAAACAAAGACCTGAGAAACAAATCCAATAAAGGACTTAGAAACATCCACAAGTTGCCTTTGGAACAATACCAGTAGCTCTATACTTAGCAGCCATTTCTTCAGTTTTAAGAAGCTCTTCTCCTTTTTTAGCTTCAACCATTGCTTTCTTCTCTTCTGCTTCTTTATGAATTGCTGCTACTTTGTTCTTCATTTTCTCACCATACTCTGCTTTTTTCCTCTCTAGTTTTTCCTCTATCTTCCTCAACTGTGCTTCTATGGCTGCTTTCTTACTATTCTCCCAAGCATGTACATCAGAGATCTTCTTTTGTGCCCTGTCCATTACCATCATTCCAAAGATCATTAGCTGATTGTGTTAATGTTATGATCTTTAAGATCAAGAGAGTTAAGAAAGTTTACTTGTTCTCAGCCTTTGACTTCTCACTCTCTTCCCATGCTTTGATGAATGATGCTTTCTTCTCCTTTTCCAAATCAGCAAGTATCACATCTGATCAAACACAAAACATTACTTTAGATATGGATTATTAAACAAAAACTAGACATCAGAATTTACTGACCTCTATCTGCTGAACCAGATGAAGTTTTCTTTGGTTTAGCCTCCTCAATAGGCTCTGCAACAAGCTCACTCATCAGTATGACACATTGAAAAAACAAAAGAAAAAAGATTTACTGTATTTAACTGTTATTTTTCCAACAATTATGCAACTTTAAAGGAACAGAAAAATGTAGAATAATTAAAAAAGTAAACCACTGTTCCTAATTTTTAGCTGTCCACAACTAATTATCATCATTTCATATACTTTACATAACACTAATTACATAAAACATTGCTTTAATTTTTAAAAATTAAGTAACCATAATAAAAATAATCAATTTTAATCTAAAATCTTCCTTAGAAAAAAACCAAATTCTCCATAAAAAAAATACAAATATAAGCTATAATGAAGATTTAAATTCGTATAGCTATCACTTTTACGAGATGAATTAAGTAGCTAAATTTTTTAAATTAATCTAAATATGTTGAAAATAAAGAGTTTACTTTCGACAAGAGCAAGAGCTTTGGACTCGACGGGAGGTTTCTCCTCCGCGACTTCCACCGGAGCAGTAGTCGATTCCTTCGCCGGAGTTTCTACGTTAACCTTATTCGTCTTTTGTTCCTCCGCCATTGCTTCTCAGCCGAAGAAGAACAAATTATTTATTTATTTATTTCCTGAAAGAGAAAATTAAACCAGAAAAATAAAACCTTGAATTTAGACAATAATGAAAGATAGAGTTTTTATATCCTCCGTTAGCTTATATCGGTGTAGCGTACTACGCGCGTTTATTATGTGTTAGACAGCTCTTTCTTAGCCGTTGATTTTGCTGACATATGATCCTACGTCTATAATTCTTCCTTACACATTGGAGGCGTTTCACGTGATTATTCACTCCATTGCCGACAGGTAAAGTAGTTCACTGATTAGCACAAATTTAAAACTCTTCAATTTGTTTCCAATTAAATCAAAATAAACTGATTTAATATTGTAGGTTTGTTTTTTTCTGCAAAATTACATTAAATTATGTATATTATTTAGTTGCTAAATTTGTCAAAATTTTAAAAAATTTGACGCTATAAATTTGGAGTGAACTCATATCTATAAACTGACAGAGTGTCGTTTACATAGATACTCGAATTTATTGGTTTAAATAATCAAGTGGACCAAAAGATGACGTGGAGCTTCACTGGGCCGACACGTTTGAAGACAGATAGAAAAAGTCCACATATGTCTTTATTGGACCCCACGGCCCATTTAGGCTAGCGCGTGTATACAACGTACCGGTTTAGTAGTGCGTGGATTGAATAGATTTTAACCGGTTTAAGCATGTGATATATGGGCCCATTATTTATGTCTTTGCTTGTTTAGTGGTAAAAAACTAAACTCAATAGACATTTGACTTAGCTGGACATTTCTTTGTTTTTATTATTGTTTTGTAAGTATTGGGCTTTTTCTGAAATCTTACGGCCCAATTTACTTTTTTGGTTTCTGGCCCAACCTGGTTTAACTAAAAGAAGTAAAAATCGTTGTTTGCTATATCTAAAACAAGATTAAGGGTGATTAAAGATCTGAACATAAATCAACGTAGTGGTATATATAAATAAAAAAAAATATAGAACATGAAATTATTTACGATTATTTATCTGTCTTTGTATAATGAGTGGTCGAATATGGTTGGCGATGTCACTCAGCTTTACTTATTTGGTAAAGGTTTATCTTCTTTCCTCTTTTTTTTTTTTTCGGATTCTTTTATTTTATTTTATTCACGTAACATTCTTAAAGAAGACAATGAATTAAACTTGTGTATATATATTTTAATGTTTAAATAAGCAATAAGGTTTATTTCTAGTAACTTCAAAGGTCCTACACGTATAAATACAACGACATAATAGAGTATTATTTTGGGAAACTAAAAAATCTTATACACAACTATTTATTTTAATATTCATTAACAATAACTTTTCGAAAAAACTAAAAAGTAAACAAGATTCATACAAACAAATGAACTTCATTAACACAAAAGATATGAACTTGTGTTAAGTGTTGAAGAAAACGTGAAACAAGGATTCAAATCCTCGTGGAAAAAGCAGAAACCGACTATCAAAATCAATCCTTTTTGAGTTTGAGCCTTCTCTTCTTCGTTTCAGTAACGTTTAATCTTCTCGTCTGATTCTCGTTTCTGGTTTGAATACATATATATAGAGAAGTTTAGCATTAAGATAAGACTCATGGTTCAACGGAAAAACATGAAGAGGAACAGCAACAGTCCTCAAACGAACAGGAACAATTATGTTTCTCTTAAAACGACATCGCATCCAACAAAAAGCTTCGCAAAAGCTACTCTCTTCTTCATCATCTGTCTCTTCATATCTGCTGGTCTCTTAGACTTATTGGGCTGTTTTGATTTCGTGAGTTCACTTTCAGACAATTTTGTTCAATCTAATGATATTGTGAATGGATAATTCATATCTCTTTTTTCAGACAACTTTTGCAGGTCTGAAGCAAGTAACAACAACAACAAAATCACCAATTCCGAATCACAAATTCCCAAACCAATGCAACGTTAATCAAACACAGCATCAACTTCATTATTCCAAAACTATCTCATTGGGAAACAAAAACAAACCCAGAACCAACCATTCAAAACCATCCACGTGTCCTTCTTACTTCCGTTGGATTCACGAAGATCTACGGCCATGGAAAGAGATAGGTATCACTAGAGGTATGCTTGAAAAAGCAAGGAGAACGGCGCATTTTAAAGTAATTATCCTCGACGGACGTGTGTACGTTAAGAAGTACAGAAAATCTATTCAGACAAGAGATGTTTTTACTCTGTGGGGCATTCTACAGTTACTACGGTGGTACCCAGGTAGATTACCTGATCTAGAACTTATGTTTGACCCAGATGATAGACCAACCGTCCGATCTAAAGACTTTCAAGGTCAACAACATCCAGCCCCACCTCCTTTATTCCGTTATTGCTCTGATGACGCAAGCTTAGATATCGTCTTCCCTGATTGGTCTTTCTGGGGCTGGTAAGTAGCCCACATTTATCACTTAATGGGCCTCATTAATTACTTGCGCTTTATTATTACTGAGCCTCAATTTTACATGCGTTTCACAGTTAATGGGCCTTGGTAATTACTTAAGTTGGGCCTCATTAATTTATTTAAGCTTTTTGGTTATTGGGCCAGGGCCGAGGTTAATATAAAGCCTTGGGCCAAATCGCTAGATGATATAGCAGAAGGGAATAAGATGACGCAATGGAAAGACCGCGTGGCGTATGCTTATTGGAAGGGAAATCCAAATGTGGCCCCCACAAGAAGAGATCTACTTAGATGTAATGTCTCAGCTCAAGAAGATTGGAACACTCGTCTCTATATCCAAGTTAGTGTTCTTCAAAATCTTTTCATATATTTACAAATTATAACTAGTCTAATTTATAAAAAAAAATTTATTATATTGAAGGATTGGGTTAAAGAATCCAGAGAAGGATTTAAAAACTCAAACTTAGAGAATCAATGCACTCACAGGTTACTTAATAAATCATTTTTTATGAATTTGATTGACAAATTTTGATGTATAATTTCGATTCGATACTGAATTGATATAGGTATAAGATATATATAGAAGGATGGGCATGGTCAGTGAGTGAGAAATATATAATGGCATGTGACTCAATGACATTATATGTGAGGCCTAAGTTTTATGATTTTTACATAAGAGGAATGATGCCATTACAACATTATTGGCCAATCAGAGACAACTCTAAGTGTACTTCTCTTAAACATGCTGTTCATTGGGGGAATACTCATCAAGACCAGGTTTGTAAATTTATTACATTTAGACCCTGAAGTTTTGTTTTCTTACAAATTAACCCATTGATTTTGTTGTATAGGCACGTAAGATAGGAGAAGAAGGAAGTAGATTTATAAGAGAAGAAGTGAAAATGGAATATGTGTATGACTACATGTTTCATTTGTTGAATGAGTATGCAAAACTTTTGAAGTTTAAGCCGGAGATTCCATGGGGAGCGACGGAGATTACGCCGGATTCTATGGGTTGTCCAGCGACTGGACGGTGGAGAGATTTCATGGCGGAGTCGATGGTTATGTTTCCTAATGAAGAGTCTCCTTGTGAAATGCCTTCACCTTATAACCTTCTGGCTTTAAGAGAGGTTCTTGAGAGAAAAGCTAATTTGACTCGTCAAGTTGAGTTATGGGAAGATCGATATTTTCATGAATTGACTAACCGCAAGAAACCTTGATTAATGAGGCTTTTGTATTATATATTCATATTGAAATTAGCACAAGTAAAAGAGTGTTTTTAACGAAAAGTTAAGTACAATTTACAACATAGAGAATTACTCGGTTGAAATTGCTTGTGTATAAATTTATATACATATGAAAATTATTTAATTCAATAAAAGAATGGCCATAGTTTCAGTTTTTTTATTAAAATGGAGTATAAAATGATTTAAAAGAAGCTATCCACAAAGTAATCTAAAATAAATTTCTAACGAAAAAAAATTAAAATTGAGGAAAAATATTTAATTAAATGTCACATTTACTGTTCTTTTCATCGGAACTTCATTCCAAAAAATTTTGTCTGTTCCACATTGCTATTGTTAATATTTTGGGGAAGTGATTTAGACAACGAATTGGAATTTGTCCATCAAGTTGGTTACCAAATTTTTTTAAAAATAAAAGTGTAACACCCCGGTTTCAGGAATATGATATTTGGTGGTGCATGCGGAGAGGTTTAAAAGAATTGATCTGGTCACCTATGTCACCAAAGTGCACTTATCTTTTCGGTCACTTGTCTAGA
>OVBA01004015.1:0-25229 GCA_900406435.1 Lepidium aucheri
TTACCGAGGGAGACTCCAATGAAGCTACTCTTGCTTACATCCTTTGAGTTACCAAAGAAAGCAGCCGATAGAAAAAATAAAATGATATTCTAGAAAAGTAGGGAAAAATCGGCTGTAAAATGATGAAATGAGAGGAAAGAAACCATATAGAAAGTAGTCTTGATATTGAAAGAGAAACTCATGTGTCCTTTGATCGATGTTCTCTTGATGAGACCGCACTTAGATACTTTAGGAAGTCGGTATGGTGGATTTGGATTTCTTGTTTGGACTGTGGAGTTTGCTTGGGACAGATGTAAAGTCTAAGGGAAGTAAAAGGTGGTCTCGACTCTGTCAGGTATGTTTTCATGTGGCTTACTAAAAGGATTGTTTTTGTGGTGTTCTTAGGACGGAAGGAGTTCCCGCGTTTTCAAACCTCTTATCAGTATTTGCTTGTTTGAGGACAAGAAATAAGCTAAGTCTAGGGGAGGGGGAAAGGACTTCCCACGTTTTCAAATTTTTTTCTTATTCTTGGTGTTTCTGTTTGCTTAAGGACAAGCAAAAGATTAAATCTAAGGGAGTTGATATACGGTATTTTTATCAGACTTTAACCCTTATTTTCCATGGTTTTATTTAGTCAAGGTATGTGTTTTAGAGTCTTTTAGTCTGTTTTAGAGTCTTATCAGGTCATAGGTCACATTTGGAGAAGATGAGCTGTTTGGAGTGAAAACAAGCATATAGAGATGCAGAATCATGTAGAAGCGACAGACGTTAGGGTTATTTTGGAAGAGTTATCACGGTTGGATCGAGCTGTAATTTAGATACAAGATAGCCACGTGAGTAATCTTTCATTTGGAAGTGGTTTGAGGGCAATCGGACAAGTGGTTAGGAAGATATGACTATTTTACCAAAGACATGTTATTCTGGACGAGAACAGACGCCACCGGAAGATATGCTCGACCTGTTGATCGATCTCACATCTCAAGATCGATCAATCAAAGATATTCAAAGAATCATGTGCCCGACCTGGAGATCGATCGATCAGCCTCTTGATCGATCGATCGATACTCGAAGCTGCAGAAAATAAAACCTAGTTTTCCCTGTTTTGCACCTGCGGATTTTGGGACCTATAAAAGGACCGTTTTCATTATTATAGTAGACAATTTCGATTCTAAATTTATGTAACCTTTGGGGAGAAGATCTCATCCTCTACAACATCATTAGAGAAGATTTTGAACCCTTTTCTATTTCAATTCAATTTATTATTATGTTTCTATTCTTCTTCCTTGTTTGTTTCTTTTCCAATCATGTCTAACTAGTTTATCATTCAGGTTTTGAGGATTTCTAGGAATTTGGGGATTCAATGAATTAGGAACATATAGAACTAGATCTTGTGTTTTTTACATCTATTGCCGTGTTTAATGCTTATGTTAGATTGGCCATCTAGTCTATAATCTTAGGTTGTTTAACTCTCCAAAAGCTTGTTAGATGCCTGAACTAGCTTAGATGAGCAATTAGCTTTAACCAACAACAGTTGATTGTTAAGGATAGTTGTGGATATATTAGACCCAATCGATAATGCATGTTTACATCTCTAGGACCAACGACAGTTAGGAGCACCATAATGATAAACAGAGTAGTAGGCACCACGACAGTGGGTTTGCTAGAATTCTATGTTTAAGTCGAGAATTCGTTTAAAGCATGTCTTGAATAGTTTCCTGATTTCAATTTCCTTCTTCCTGATGAATTCCACATGCATGCTGCCTTTATTTATTTGTTTTCATATCGTTATAGTTTTGTTTATATTCCATCTTTATTTGTTTTGTTTTAGCTTAAGTTTTGTCTAAAGACTAATAGTATAACTATTGTTCTTTGTGGATTCGATCCTTAAGTGTTACATCAATACGGTACGCACGAGATGTTAAATTGGTATAATTAACCTTGTATCATAAACCTCAACAGAGAGAACACTACCTTTAGATTTCTTTAAGGAGGCCTCGATCTGTGCTTTGCTTAGACTAGAGCAAGCATCAACAGTAGAAAAGAGAGAGAGAGAGAGAGAAACAAGTTTTTTTACTCTGTTTTGTCCGTTTTTCATGGTCATCTGACCGCTCTTCTTTATCTGATCACATGCTGAATCTTGTTTTAAATAGAGGACAAATCAGTATTTGTCTCACCAATTTATGGGCATGCAGGAAAATGCAAACTTTTAAGGACATGTCTTATAATAATGTTACTTTTTAGGGCATTTTAATGAAATTCTCCAAATTTAAATAATAACATTTTCTTATTATTCAAAAATAAATATACTCAAATACATAAAAAACAAAATCATCAATTTCCTATATTTACTTACCTCCATTAAATTTGTATTCCTATTTTTGAATACATAATTAAATCAGTTCAAAAATTTATTGATTAAAAAAATACTATTAGTTATTTTTGTAAAAGAATTCAAATCGCACCCTTGCTCCTAGTATAAAATCTGATACTCGATACTCAAACCAAAGCCGACTCAATAAAATGAACTAAACCGGAATTGGACCCGATTAAATACTCAAATAAATCCTAAATTTATATATATCCAAAAAATCAATTACCTAAAGCCAAACTCGAACCAAAACCGAATTAAGAGCCGAACGTATACCTGATAAATTTTTTTAAATTTATATTTTTTGAATATTTTTTTATTAAATCTTTACTAATTTTGATTTTTCATAAATATATTTAAATAAAAATAGCCGAACCGAACCCCATCAAAAAACTAAAAATACTAAAATAGATCATAATTAATTAATGGAATCAAAATTGAAACCCCAATAGATCTAACCCAAATCTGAACGGGTACCCGAATACCCATAACTATTGAGGCTGTAGCGCGGGAGTAGGGCTAAAATCTTAATGAACTTTTACCGCAGTGCCAATTTCGTAATGAACTTTTGAACCCGTCTTAATTCTCAATATTGTGCTTAAAATTTTTAAAAAACTACATGAACTTTCTAATTGTGACCAATTTCTACATTGACCGTTAATACCATCAGTCAACCGTTAAGTCGATACGTGTACGATCAATTTAAGCAACACGTGTATGGCCAGATTTAAAAAAAAAAACCAAAAGAATTTCAAAAAGATCGAAAATTTTTTTTAAAAAATCGAAAAAATACAAAAAAAAAATCAAAGAGAAATTTTAAATTTGTTTATGAATATATATATATATATATATAATAAAATACAAAAGTAAAAAGTAAAAAAATTGATAAAAAGTTACAAAAATAGAATTATTTTAAAAATAATATTAATTTTTTAAAAAATTCATAAATAAATTAAATACAACCCAATAGAACCTACCTAGCCGACAAATAAACATGATATCTAACCTAAAAATATATCTAATTACAACCTAACTACAATTATAATTTATCCGATTTGAAATTTTTTTAACTCTAAAGGTGCTCCTAACACTGGATACTTCAAGCAACTCATTTATTTTACATGTTTTATCAACTCATTTATGTAGGTGTTTTATCAACTCATTGAATGTCAATTTTCAAAGTTTTAAACAAAACACTTAGTAAGACGTCAATTTTTTTATGATGAAACACTGACATAGATGAGTTGATGAATCATGTAATATAAATGAGTTGCTTGAAGCACCTAGTGTTGAGAGTCTTAGAGTTATAAATTTTTTGAATCAGGTGAATTATGATTGTAGTGGGGTCTTATTAAGTATATTTCTTGGTTAGTTATTGTGTCTATTTGTCGTTTAGTTATGTTGTAATGTGTTGTATTTAATTTATTTTTGAATTTTTAAAATTTTTTTATATTATTCTATTTTATCATTTTTTATTTTTTAAATTTTTTATTCTATTATATAAATATTTATACATATATTTATAAAAAAATTAAAATTTTTCTTTACTTTTTTTGTATTTTTTTGTGTTTTTTTGGATTTTTCTGAACATTTTTTTCAAAAAAAAACCGTATACGTGTAGCTTAAATCGTTTGTATGCGTGTCGATTGAACCGTTGACTAATGGTATTAACAGTTAATGTAGAAATTAGCCACAATTAGAGAGTTCATGTAGTTTTTTTAAATTTGTAAACATCAAATTAAAATCTAGGATAAGTTCAAAAATTCATTAAAAAATCTACAGATAAAAATTCATTAAAATTTTAGCCCTTTTCCCGCTGTAGCGCGGATATAAAAATCTTTGATTAAAATGCCAAAGTCACAAATATCCAATATATGTTTCTGGGCTTCTCTTCGATTTTTTGTTTCTTTTTGTGTAGAGAGGTGCATTTGTCTCCATTTCACAACTCACGATGATTATATATTATATCCTCACATTTTTCTCTTCTCCTAGTTTTTCTCCTTCAGAAAATCCATCATGTAAGTTCTTTTTTCCCCTTTTTCTCTAGTGCAATAATAATTTGGCTTTAGCTTTCACTTTCTTGCTCAAGTATTAGAGTCTGAATTTGGGGTATTGATTAAAATTAGGGGTGAAGATGATATAGTTGAGCTCTTATGGAAGAGAGGTCAAGTAGTTCGAAGTAGCCAGACACAAGAACCTCCTCCCTCCGATGCTCCTGCTCCTCACATTCTCCGAGGCAGCGGAAGCGGAAGCGGAGGAGGAGATGGAAACGCTCAACAGCAGCATCATGAGAATATTTTTATTCATGACGACGAAATGATGTCTTGGCTTCACCAGCCTTTACACCGGGATGATTGTTTCTACTCCACTTCGGTAACACACATGCAAAGTTCTGACTCTCTGGCACCACCACCACTTCTTCCTAATGCTCCATACGGTCAGACTCTGGCTTCAAGAAGGCCTGAGAACTTTGCCAACTTCTCGAGGTTGAGGTGTACTATGTTATCCGGAGCTAGAATTGAAGCTGGAGCTAGAGTTGATGCTGGACCGTCCATTCAGCTTGCTTCGAGCACGACCCCGTTGTCTTCAGTCATTGAATCCACTGTAATACCAACGACGAAAAGTACAGAGAGTCGGGTGTTACGCACTTTTGCAGTTCCCGGTTTTGGTCAAAGGGAAATGGAAACGATTTGTGAAGATACCCCATCTTCAGGGGTGTGTAAGGCTGAAACAGAGCTGATTTCATTACAATCAGCGGTCGAGACGCAAATCACTGATGACAGGAAGCGAAAAGAGAGAGAAGAAACCATTTCCGAGAACAAGGTTAGTCAGACATCCCTCCCATAGCTTAACTTGCGCACTCAACCTGTGCGGTTTAGCAGTCGAGGCTCTTTTGCTTTTTCTTGTGTTTCTTGGCACATAGGAAACTGAAGATACTCGTGGTTCAACTTCTAGGAAGAGGTCACGAGCTACAGAAATGCATAATGTCTCGGAAAGGGTACTTTATATTTCTTTTACAATCTCAAAGTTTTGGGTTTCAATAATGGAACTCTCTGCTTCATCTCCATCAGAATGTAGATGTTTTTTCTTCAATTGTCAAACAGAGACGGAGAGAAAAGATCAACGAGAAGATGAAGATTCTGCAAGAACTCATTCCTCGCTGCAACAAGGTCTGTCACAGTGTCTTATAACTTGTTCTTAAACTGTTAAGAGGTTGATTCTGATTAAGATGTGTTCTGATCTCACTCTGATTAGACTGATAGAGCTTCAATGCTGGATGATGCTATTGAGTACATGAAATCGCTACAGATGCAAGTACAGGTATCTCCTTGATAACAAGCTGTGTGTTAGAACCAATGGTTGAACATGGAAACATTTTCTTTGAGATTTAAATAACTGAATGGATTTTGTTATGCCAGATGATGTCAATGGGACAAGGTATGATGCCACCTTCAATGATGTATGGGGGGCATATGCAACAGTTGATGCCTTACATGCCCATGGGGATGATGGGTATGAGCCGACCTCCATTCTTACCTTTCCCTGGCACATCTTTACCTAGGCCGGCTCCTATGCCGGGTCTATATCCATCATATCCAGCAGAGCCCTACCCTTTTACAAACATACAAACCTCTGCTCCTTCCAGAGTCCATTTACCAACTCCTGAGACTGACCCTATGTCGGACCAGCCTCAGATTCCGGCTTACATGAATCCCTACAGTCAGTTTGGTGGCCCCCACCAGGTGCAACCACCTCCTCCTTTGCAGGTAATTCTTTCTCAGTATCCGTTGTGCTTATCCCTCTGGTGATGCTCACAAAATACTTTTTGCTTTTCATTGTTCTTGTAGAGTCAGACAACATCACAGCTTAGCTTTACCCAGGCAAGTAGTAGCAAGGAACTCGAAGATCAGGACAACCAGCCAGAATGTTGATGGCTAAAGGCTTTTCCTGCAAGATGATTTAATAGTCAAGATTCTGACAGATGCATCTTCATGTATCGTCGCAGGTTTAAGTGTAGAGTTAACATGTAAATTTTGTCTTTTAAGGTTAAAGTAGTCTCTTTTTAGTTTGTGTTCCTATCTGTTTCTGTAAATGTCAGAACTTGGAATCTAGGAGTTCATATATACAGGTTGCACTGTGGGCAGAGTAGAGAAGTTTATGTATACCAAAATGGCGTTGTTTTTACAGCCAATAAACATTTCTCTTGAGCCATCTAATGAAAACACTAAGCAAAAATACTTCTACAACTTGTGTTCTGAAGTCTACGCTAGCTGCTCGTCATTAGTCTTGGAAATGGTTGATAGAATCTGAAAAAGAAGAAAAAAGTGAGAAACTTAGCAGAGGCTCTTTTGCTGGTGATGGATTATTGCAGGTTTTGAAGACTGTACCTTGTCTCTTAATTCGCGGAAAGCTTCAACTCCCATGGCTTCATCAAGTTCCTGATGCATCAACAAGATAATTTCATCAAATCTTGTCGATGCGACCAACAACAGCAAAATATATTAAATCTCCAAATCAATGACTAAGATGACCTTACCTGTAAAGGGTTGGAAGAACAATCGATATTACATATGAGCTTCTGGAGGGCTACATCTTTTAGAGCTTCTCGGATTTCACTAGAAGAAGCTGCAAAAAGTTTTAAGAATTTAGATTTGGCCTGAAGCTATATATTCGTTGAAAAGGTTTTGTACCAATTACTAGAGAAATAGGTACCCGAACTTGTCCATTAATCTCTATAAGAGTAAGTTGGAAGAAAATTACCAATAGCCTCGAACTGTGTCTTCTCAACAACATGCTTTTCTTCCTCTACAACTACTGGTTTTATCATTGGAATTTCCTTTGCTGGAGATGCAGCTACAAAACCAAAATCATGACTCAAACCCAGGTTCAAACATGTCTGGCTACTTTAGAGATTCTGAAAATCAGCCAATGAATCCATAAATCCAAATGAGACTTAGTTGGAAGACTCGTACCACTAGCTTTTAGCTGTGTATCATTTGCTTGTTCAACATGTACTGGTCTTTCGACCGAAACTTCCTTTGCTGGAGAATGTACAACATATACTGGTCTTTCCACTGAAATTTCCTTTGCTGGAGCAGCAGCTACGAAGAAGCAAACGGTATGGCGTGCTATTAGTAACTTACCACATATAAGCAAAACCAAACAAAGAAAGACAAATCAATAAACAACGAAATTGACCAAATGCACTAACCTGGCTTTTCCTCAGTTGAAGAAGGTTTGGCACATGAGGTCTCTGCAACATTGGTTAATTTACATAGTTAGAACCACGTCAATACAAACGTAAGAGAGAATCAAGATTTTTGAGCTAAATCTTCACTGAAAACAAAAGATTCATGAACTATAACTTCCTCTCTTGATTACAATCTCCAATGCACTAACCTGGCTTTTCCTCAGTTGAAGAAGGTTTGGTACATGGGGTCTCTGCATCATTGGTTAGATTACATAGTTAGAACCACGTCAACATAAACCTAAGAGGGAATCAAGATTCTGGAGCCAAATATTCAGTGAAAACAAAAGACTCATGAAATAAAACTTCCACTCTTGATTACAATCTCCAATGAAATTAACCCCATTCAAAGGTCACGAGGTTGACGCAAAATCATAGAAAAGTAGAGACACTCATAGAATTCAATTAAAAGTCTAACAGTTCACAACCAGAAATTAACATCAATGAGGAGCTGTAGAAATTCAGAAAAGAAACAAGAAGAACTAACCTTTGTGTTTTTTGAAGCAACCCAAGGAGCAGCTGCAGACCAGACACAGAACGGAGAAGTAAGAAACAATGACAAAACTGACTTAACGAAGCAATGATGAAACGAAAGAAACCCCAACTATTTAAAACAGAGAGTGGCGATGAAGACTTACTAAGGAACAAGACAAGAAGGGCACTTGTATTTGGATTCAAGTTTCTTACATATTTCGCATGCTTTAGCAGCTCGAGGATACATCTCTCTTTCTCTAAACGAACGACGTAATTCAGGGAAGAGAAAGAAACCTCAAGAGCACAAGAAACCTCAAGAGCGCCTTTTGAGAGACAGAGACGAAAGAGAAATAAAGCCCAATGGGTCTAATATTTCGAGAATCGGCCCATTTTGAATTTGATTTCGATTGTTATTTGTCGTCGAGACATTTGACTTGCGTTATGCATTGAGTCAGTTCTCAGAAGCGCCGGAGAAGAAAGATGAAGCTGAAGCAATTAGAAGGCTTGTTGGGTGATCTTGAACAGTTCTCTGATCCTAAAGTATGCAATAACAATTTGGTCTTTTTGAATTAAAAAGCGAACTTTTCTAGAAAAATTCTTTGCTGAATTTGTCGAACAAACTCTTGCGTCGCAGGTTGAATTGGAGCAATACCCAACTGGTCCTCACATTGCTTCTCGTATGCTTTTCACTGTAAATTCCTTTCTTTCTCTACTTCAAACTTTCCAAATTTCTTAATTTTATGAAATCTGTGAGTGGGTCTTTCGTAGTTATCTCACTCTGCATTTTGCTCGACTCTCTGTCTAATTGGGTGGCGAGAGAAAGAAATAGAGAGATAGAGAGAATCATAGGAGGCGCTAGTAATGATTAACGTCTGTAGTCTGAGTTGTTGATTGGAATGTTTGGCTTTGTTCCTGTTTCTCAAAGGAGCCTGAAGTGTGTGTTGTTTAGGCAGAGAATTCATATGGAGACATAAGCGATAAAGTCGTTGCTGATTTTGGCTGTGGCTGTGGTACTTTAAGTACTGCTGCTGCACTTCTAGATGCAGCGTGAGTAAATCATCTTTACTTCACTCTTCTTTTATCAGTGCATCTATAGTCATTCTCTGTGGTTTAATAATCTCTTTTATTTGGTTCAAACAGGTCGGTGATAGGATTCGATATCGACCCTCAATCTCTTGAAATAGCAACACTAAATGCAGAGGAACTTGAGGTTTCTTCTTGAAGTTCTTCTTTCATGTTAATGAGTCTTATTTTGGTTACCTTTGTTTATATTTGGTTTGTTTTGTAGGTGGAGATAGATTTTATTCAGTGTGATGTTACAAAGTTAGAGTTAAAAGGTAAAATCTCCTTTGGTTTTGATTCGTTAAACAAAACAAAAAGAAGAATCTACTTGAATCAGTTTTGCTTAAGGCGTGAATTGTTTTAGGCCATCTTGTGGATACTGTTGTTATGAACCCTCCATTTGGTACACGAAAGAAGGGAGCTGACATGGAGTTTCTCTCTGCAGCTATGAAGGTAAAAACAGAAAAGAATATCTCTTTTTAACTTGTTCTGAAATTCGTATTCGTATGATGTTTTGTATCCAATAATTTGTTATGCAGGTTGCCTCACAAGCAGTTTATTCCTTGCATAAGACATCTACGAGAGAAGTAAGCAAAGCCTTCTTTCTCCTCAGAGTATTATTTACTATTCACTCTTATCTACATTTTTTGCAACTAACAATTTCTTGCATTCTTGCAGCATATCAAAAAGGCAGCTTTGCGTGACTTCAATGCGAAAAACGCTGAGGTTCTGTGTGAGGTTCGGCTAGAAAGATTTGAATATATGTCATATGAAACACTGATGCAAATGTGTCTGAACATTATCTGATCACCTCATCCATCTTTCCCCCCCTTGCAGCTTCGATATGACGTGCCAAAACTATATAAGTTCCACAAGCGAAAAGAAGTTGATATTGCCGTCGATCTTTGGCGTTTTGAGCCTAGACAGATCTAGACCATCACGATCATGTAATGTTTAGCTTTTCAAGTTAAGACTGATAATGATGTGAACTCAGGTTTTTATCAATCAACCTCATCTTCATGAACTTAAATACAGCTATTCATTGAAACTAAGTGGCAGCTGAAAAAAGCAAAGGTCTCGCTTTAGTTCCAACGAAAACAAACAAAGATGTTAGAAAAATTGGTCTCAGTTGTCTTCTCCTCACAAATACCCTAGACTGATGTTTCGCTTATAGTAACTACCGTTTACTTCACCAGATTCTTAGCCAGAACACCGTCCTTAAGTGAAACATATTGCACCTGCGTGTTCACAATTCAGGTCAGAGACCAACTTGTTTTAATCTACTGTTTCATCTCAGACAGATTAACCGCTGGTTGCATTGCAAGATCATCATCCAATTCCCTGAAAAAATTTCACTGCTTCCAACACAATCAGTCTCACTGTTCACTTCTATTAGAACTTAAGTCCAAGGACCATGGCTGTATGAGCCCTTCTGCTGCAAGCTTGCATGATTCTTTTATCCGCTGTTGAAAGACCTTTCTTTCTACAAATTGATTGAGCTTCATACAAATTGTATTATACAATCCTAAGCAGTGAATTTAGTGTTCTCAGATCATCCAAATTCCAACCATGTTGTTAGTGACATCAATGGCTAAGGGATCAGATGATGTACTTTCAAAACTCTGAAAAAAGATTTGGGCTATAAGTTTGAGTTCATCTTGTGTTCTTGTCTTCATCCGCCTTGTCTTTTTGATAATAGATTATATATAATTTATATCTTACACTTGAAGAATAAGTTAATGGAAGTTCTTGAAGACGTATACAATGAATGAACGACTAAGCAATCAAAACATATTTGATCAAAATTGATTTTCTAATTCTGTAACAATATATTCGATTTGAACAAAATATAATAAACAAATCGAATTAACTTTACAAGAACCTAAATGTCCCTCCTAAGAGAACATATTCCAATAATCACAAAGTTTCTAAACAAGAAATTCTAAAAAAAATAAAGAATAAATTAATAGCAGGACCAGCATACAAACTGAATTTTTTTATAAAAAAAATCAGCCAATGGATCAAATCTGTACTATTCAAAAGATTTTTAGAAGTAATCATTCAGAGAGAAGAGAAGAAAAAGTTGGAAGGTATTAGATTATTAATTAATTTATAATATATGTATGGTTGATGAAGGAAGCTTCATAGAACAGATTCTCCTTAGTTTATTCTCTTAAAGCTAATAAAGATTTTGCATCAATGATTCTCATGTTTTCATTGTGATCTTCTCTCACGTGCATGGCACCAACATCCCCAACCCTTATCTTCGATATATGTTGCATACACAAAAATTAGATCGACGAAATATATAACACAGAATCTTTAAATCTTAACAATATCACATAAAACAAATATTACAATTGGAAAATTAAAATGAAGCACTTAACAACGTATGTTAGGAGCCTGATAGATGGTGGTTTACTTTGTGGCGAATATCACCCCGAAAAATTGACAAACTCCTTTTTTTTAGGAACACATGCGAGATGATTAGAGCACCTGACTACGAACCACAGTGTCGGGGTGTCCCGGCCATTATAGCACGTGTATCGCCCAGTCCCTACTTGACGGGTGGGTCTTGTAGCTGACTTTTTAAGTTAAATTCCAACAAAAAAATAAAAAATGACATTTTAACCACTTTACGAAATATATTTTCAGGGACCAAAAATCTCTTCTTTCCATAATTATATAATTTAAGATTATCTAAGTTTAGTTTAGAAATTCGATATTACTTTTAAATTGTTTTCTCGTATTAGCCAAACTTACATTTTGTTGGAAATCAATCACCATATATATATGTCAACTATTGTAAAAATTAGATTAAATACTTACTTTCCAGGGTTGAATTATACGACTCTTTGTCATTGTTAACCATTTGTTTATGCATGCATGATTCGTTTTCTATTTCACTTTATTAATGACACATAGATATGCAAAATTTATTGCAAATGGATAGTCCTTAAAGTGCTTCTAAGTGTATATATACGTTATACAAACACATAATTATTTTACAACTTGTTATATATATTTAAGCTCTCATACGTGTTGAGGCTATATAAAATTCCATTATACGAAAAGAGAATCTTACTTTGTCAAGTAGATCGCACAGTCTAGCCATCAACAATTTAATGCAAAAAAAATATACAAAATTGTCTAATTGTTAGGTTAGATGAATTGTGCAGTAATAGAATAACTAGATAATTGTCTGTGAAGAAATTAATTAGATAAAGAAATTATAAAATGGTGAAAAACAGATTAATCACGTTTTATTTTAGATTACTTTTATTCTAGTAATTGCATTTTTATTTTGCTTGTAATCATATTTTCAACATACTAGTGATCAAATCTTTAAAATGTGAAATATCGCATGGTAAAAGACAAGGAAATTATATGTTTTGAAACGTAAAAACGTGAACAAGTATTATACCACTCACCACCAATACAATTTAACAAGAGAAATATCATATATCAATACGATTTAACTTTGTCTTTAGATAAAAAAGAATAAAGAAAATTCGACCAAAAAAAAGAAATAGAGAAGATAAAAATATAATAGGAAGTGTATATAATATGAGGCCAATTAATTAGGAAAACCCTTAAAATAATTTTTTTTTGATGAAATGTGAAAATTATATATCATCAAAAAAGTGTTTATAGAACAATATAATCCTGAAAAAATAGAATAAGCAAACTATAAAGATTTACTTTCAAACCATTTTTGAAGAAGCATTTGAAGTCTATGGGGATGAACATAGTGTAGAGAAGAAATTCGATTACGGATGAGCTTATCTATAGCACGAGTGACAACAACAGTTGCAGTCTAAGGCTTCCCATGAATCCTTGAGTTACACTCGCGCCAAATATGATAGATGGAGGCTTAAAAATCAGCCGAACAAGCACATAATCCACTCGAGAGAAGCGAGAACCCTCAAGAAAAGAGACAATGTCAGACCAAATCAGGCTGGTAGAAGCTCCAAGAAATTTTCTGCAGAGAGAGTGCCAAATGGTGAAGCTGTATGGACAAGCAACGAACAAGTGTTCCCTAGTTTTATCAAGATCACCACAGAAAGTACAAGGCTGAGTGAATCCCCAATACCGCATCCTTGAACATGTGGAGAGCTTATCCCTGATAGCTAGCCAAGTAATGAAAGAATGTCGAGGAATACCTTGAGTGAACCAAACCAACTTAGACCAAGAAACCTTAGGGGCACAACTACGGATCTGTTTCCAAGTTTTAGAGGAGGAGAAAAGGTTCCTGAAAGAGTTAGAAGAATTTCTCCAAAGAATAATATCCTGCCCAGAATCAAGTATCGGATGATGGGATTGATTTACAATATCAATAATGTGCTGAAAACGTCTTCGAACTATGCGATTCTGCCATGATAGATCCTCAAGCGCAGCAACCACAATGATATTGCGAGACAGGCCAAAATAACGATTGTTATTACTGCCAACTAAATCAGTGAGCTTTCCAACATCACACCAATTATCAAACCATAAATGGGATTGTAAACCTGAATTGATCTGAACTTTGAAGAAGGGATAGACGTTATTCTGAAGCTTGAGGAGTTTCTTCCAAACCCAAGACCCTTTAGAATAATTCCTTAATATCCAGAAAGAAGCTGAACGTAAAAGATAATTCTGAATCCAATCAACCGAAAGAGATGTGGAGGAGGAGAGAATTCTCAAAATCAGATGATACGACTCTAATACCCAGTCAACCTTCATCAAAAGGAAGACAAATATCAGCCCATTTGACTTTGACCTTAGAAGTAATATCAGGCGTACCAGACCATAAGAAAGCAGCACAAAGCCTTTTAATTTCATCTAAGCACTTGTTGGGTAGATGAAAAGTAGCACACCAAAAATTGGCAATGTTGAAGATGACAGATCGAATTAGTTGCAGTCGGCCCGCATAGAAGAGAGACTTAGTTGCTTAGGAAGTAAGGCGAGAACGGATCTTAGATATGAGCGGCTCATAATCAGATCGAGACATGGATTTAGTGGTGAGAGGCAGACCCAAGTACCTAATTGGTAGAGAACCACTGGGAATACCAACAATAGAAGTGTCAGGAGAAATGTGATCACACCCAACAGCAAAAAGAGAAGATTTTGCCATGCTAATATTTAAACCTAAAAATTTCCCAAAATCCTCCAATACCGCAAGGATACCACGAATAGATCAAAGAGAACCATCTGAGAAAACCAATATGTCATCAGCAAAGCTAAGGTGGGTGAGCTTAACTTCTTTACAAAAAGGGTGATAGCCAAATATGGAGTTTCCAGCAGCTTTGTTTAGAAGCCTAGAGAGCACATCATTGATAATGATATAGATATAAGGAGACAGAGCACAACCTTGCCTAATGCCACGAGAGCTTGGAAAAAAACCTTCCAATTCACTGTTGATGGAGATCGAAAAAGAGGCTGTAGAGATGCAAAGGTAAATCCAATGTATGAACAAATAAGGGAGATGCATAGCCTTTAAGACGTCCATAATAAAATTCCAATTTATTGTATCAAAGACTTTTGCAATATCAAATTTAGTAGCACATCTGGGAGCAATAACCGACTTATGATAGTCTTTGACTAACTCAGTAGCCATTCAGACATTCTCAAGGAGGTGGCGGTTCTTGATAAAAGCACTTTGATTAGAAGAAATAGCCTCAGGCAGAATCTGTTTCAATCAGTTGACAAGGATTTTGGAAATCACCTTATATACCAGATTACAGCAGGCTATTGGACGATAATCCTTCATGCAAATAGCTTCTGAATGTTTTGGAATCAAAGTAACAATAGTGGCATTCACTCATTTGGGAAGAAAGTTAAAAACAAAGAAATACTAAATTGTTGTTATAAAATCAGGTCCAACAATGCTCCAGGCAGCTTTATAAAACTCCACAAGAAAACAATCAGGCCTCAGGGCCTTGTTGGAAGGCATCGAGAAAACAACCATTGTAGTTTCATCAGGTCTAATAGCAGCGATAAGAGAAGAAGCCAAATCAGGAGGGGAAGAGTAATCAATAAGACCAGACAGATCAGATTGAACGATGGGTGGATTAGACTGAAGGAAGGAGGAGAAATGAATAATTGCTTCATTCTTTATAGTAGTGGGATCAGTAAGAATAATGCCCAAGGAAGTCTGAATCCGACAAATGAAATTACGTCCATTACGAGACTAAGTAGCTCGATGGAAAAAAGCAGCATTATGGTCTCCTTCCTTTAACCATTTGATTCTGGATTTCTGCCTAAAAATTGTTCTTAAATAGATGCAAGATGTTGCCATCGAGAAGAAGCCACATAAACAGCATAAAAAGAATCATTAGAAGGACTTAACAATTCTAAATCCTGAGCCTTACACAAGTTTTCATAAGCAGTCTTGGTGCAAAGCGGGATAATTCCAAATTGAGTTTTATTCAAATGCCGCAAAATAGGCTTGAGCTGCTTGAGTTTACGATGAAAAAGATGAAGAGCTGCTCGAGAATAGAACAGTGGAGGAGATGAAGACCAAGAGTCCTGAACAAGAGGTAAAAATTATTCGTGGTTGGCCAAAAAACAGAAGAACTGAAAAGGTCTGCGATTAAAGAAAATTAGAGCAGATAAGTGAACCAAACATCGAACATGATCAGAAATGCCACCTGACTGAAAACTTGCTTAAGAGTGAGGAAACGAGTTTAGCCATGAAGAACTTACTAAAGCCCTGTCCAATTTCTTGACGACTGGAGCTTCAGTTCTTTTATTGCTCTAAGTGAAATGTGCACCAATATGGGGCAAATCAGTGAGATCACAAGAGAAAACAAATTCCTGGAGTTGTCTCATACCCAAAACAGGAGGAAGACCCGAAGGATTTGAAAAATCAGTAGGGAAAAGGACCATATTATAGTCCCCAATTAAGACCCAAGGGAGGGAAATAGAAGAGGAGTTAGCTTTAAAAGCTAGTAGAGAATGTAATAACTCTCTACGGTCTCTTTCAAAATTGGAAGCATAGATTGATGTACACAAGAAAGAACTACCCGAAGCAATAACGGTGATGGAACACGTGATGTGTTGAGAGCTTTATCAAGAAGATGAACACAGACAGCATTGGAGAAGTAAAACCAAATACTACCAAGGCGATGCATATCATAACTAGTAACCACTTGCCAATTAGGAAGACAAGAGCTAAGAATGGAAGTACATTTAGCTTCAAGAACTCAAGTTTCCAGAAGACAACCAAAAGCAGGAGAAGCTTCACCAACCCATTTCCCAATGTGACTAGCAAAATAACTGATACCCTTGAATGAGAAAAGATGACAAGGAACATAAGCAAAGTCAACCCATAGAGAAATAAAGTGCAGAACAGGATTTTGAGATGCAGTTTCCAGAGACCAATCTTGAATAATGAGAGGCTTGTCTCCATATGCCAAAACTGACGATAGAGAACTCGAGATCTTGTAAAAGCATCAGAAATACGGAATATGAGTGAAGTAGAACGTATAAAGGTAGCATCAATCTTCAAATCCTTTTTGGGATTTTGCCAAATATGGTTGACAGTAGCATGAATTGTACCTATATGAGGGGCATCGCCAATGAAATTTCCAATCACAAAGTCATTCCAGAGAGTAGTGGAATCAATGAGAACTTCATCAGGGATTACAGCAGAAACAACTCCATTCAGAATAGAAGGCGTAATGTCAAAGTTGGTGACATAAGCAAGAGGTTTACGAGCATTAGAAGACCAACCTTTAGGTTTAGAAATCTTGGCAGGAGAGGGATCAAAAGCTTTAGATTTAGAAATCTTGACCGGAGAGAGACCAAAAGCTTTTGTAGCAGCAATAAGAGAGGATCCTAACAGACCTTTACCAGAGTCCAAGGGAGGAGGAGAGGCAGGATTCACAGGCACTTTGCGAGATGTAGAAACCAAAGAGGCAGAGATAACCGGTGCCGTAGTTGAAGATGCCTTCGAAAGAGGCAATTTAGGGAAGACAAGATCGGAATTGAGAGGAAGATCCACATAAGAAGACATCAAATCTCTGGATCTCGAATCCGGATGATGAATATCGATTTGAGAAGAAACACCAACCATTGGGTCGGAAAGTTCCAAAACCAGTCAGATCAACAAATTGAAAGAGCAGATGAAAACTAAGACCAAATCTCCAACAAAAGGAGAGCAAATAATCAAGAGAGTGACCGGAAAAACAAATTGAGCTCGTCGAAGAAATTATCAAAAACCGAACAAAGTTCACCAAAAAAGAGAAATCCAAAATCGTCTCAAAAAATCGCCTTTACGCGCTAAAGCAGTTACACGTGCTTTAAAACATAAGGCTCTTTTATCAAATTTTAAAATTTTACCCTTAAAATATATTAATATGTGCATATAAGCCCATCCATATCCAATGATAAATCACGCAAGACAACTAGGAATCGTCTTAGCTACTAATCTTCATTATATACTTTATTTTCAGATTTGCTTCGGAAGAGAGACAACAATGACCTAACTCAATAAGCAATAATAATATTTCGGAAGCTATTTATTATTTCATTGTTTTCTAGTCAAGCTTTAGGAACTTATTTTAAGGTATATAGTTGTTAGGAGAGTACGAGTTCGATATATTTGCATATATAATGTTTTGAGTTTACTAAGTATATTATTACTACAACTCCTCGTACGAATGATAATTTCTGAAAGATATTGAATAAAATGAATGTTTTTGAATACTTAACTCTACCAATAATTTGAGAATATTGTATCAGATTTCGCTTTTCATGGTATCAATTATCAGTCTTGACATAGAAATAGCTTGCTTAAAAGTTGACAAGGAATTTGTCATTAAGTAGTAGGAACGGAGCTTAGAAACGAGTTCGTATGTTTGATTTTCCTATTATATGATATTAATTCACATTTTCCTGGCATTTATGCATGGATATGAATCCATAATTTCAGTTTATTTTTAATACATAAAAGTAAAATTCTATCCGGAAAATATAATCCAAGTTCTTTCTATAAAATTTAGAACTCCTGAATTAAAAAAAAATAACTTGTCTAAAAGTTTGTGGTCAACTTGGGATCATTAAAATAAAAGAGTTTGAGTTTAAACGAAATCAAATATAATTAAACAATGTATAATACATATAAACAAGAGGATCATATAGCCAAATGATATCATTATATATGGTCTTATATAATATATAATCTTATTTAACAAAGAAAATATAAAATAAAAAGTGGGTTTGGAAGACAACTAGATAGAGATGACCTTGGAAACTGCGATATCAGCTTCCTGAATCTCTGAAGCTCTTGCATGTGCAGAGATGCTCTTCTTTGTCAAAAACTTCGCTTTTTTTTTTCTTTATCTCTTTTGTCATATAATATCGAAACTTTTTTACCTCTACAAGTTAAAGAAATACCATTTGCATAACAATTCTTAGATCTTTAGATGTGAACACTTGACTTTTATTTTAATGTATATGCATGATGTTTCATCTATATCAATGTAGTGTATATGGTGTTTCTCTTTAACAAAAAAAAAATGTATATGGTGTTTCATCTGTAACAATGTAAGTCAAATATTTATATGTTGAATATATCAAATTTTAATATTCTACTAATTTTAATAAATTTGTTTTGAAGAACTAATAATATTGAAACCGAGACATAAGAAACAAATTACTCATTACTAGTTTAGTTAAACCGATTAAAATTTTAAATTTCATTTAAAAATAAAAGTTCACAACACACACATACACTGATACACACATATTTTTATATGTTAGTGTATGAGTAAACTTTATCATTCATTAACTTAGCAATAAATAGGTTGAGATAAATTCTTATAAAGTCTAAATCAAGATAAAATTTTCACAATTCAAAGTCTCAAACAGATAGACAAGCTTGTGCTAAATAATATATATATATATATATATTGTATTAGTTTAACTAAAGCTGATATAATGACGAGAGTAGAATATGTTTGTGTTAAAACTATTATTCACTCTCATCATAATGGAGATACAAGATTCATTCAATTGAAATATAGAAACAATCATAAATTATTTAAATTGTTTTATATACAAAATACTTTATAATACATGTTTTTAATATTATTCACTCTTTATAAGAATTTTATATACACATATCAACAAATATGAATTTTGGAATTGTTGGATGTTTACTTGTTAAATTGAGTCGTTTAAACCGATAAGACTTAAGTTAAATATGTGTCCATTAAACCTATCACTAGTCTTAAATTTTGAAGAATTAGACCGATTTAAGAATCTTATAAAAAGAGGATTTAAGAGGTAGATGAATCGGAGATAGACAGAGGTTATGAAATAAACTAGATAACAAAGAGTTCAATTCATCATCTCTAGATGAATTGATCTCTGATTCTTCTTATCTTTATCTTTGAATCTTCTCTGTTTCATCATCGATCATCAAAGCTTTGACCCTCGTCTCTTAGATGCTCAATAGGCGAGTCACAGAGTGAATGCTGAGTTAACTTTATCTTTGGAATCAAGCATTGATTATGGTGAATAGTTCTCTTAAATATAGAAGATCCTTCTTCAATTCTGTCTTCTTCCTTTTTTGTTTACTTTCTCTTATCTCTGTTCTTGAGTTCTATCAGAAATTATATATATATATATATGTTTATATTTAAAGTAAAATCAAAGCTATGGGTGAACACATAATGTTTTTTTAAATTGCTTTTTTCTTTTTGCTAAAGACTAATATACATTTTTAAAATTGTTTTCATCCATTATTGTCTTTCTTCTTATTGCTGAGTACATTCGTGTAGATACTGTTAAATTATATAATACTGCACGTCTTTACATTCTGCAAAATCATATCGAAAACCAGGATAAAATTATTCCCAGAAAAATACATCAAATGTATATGAAAATCTTCAGAATACTTTATTAATATATTTGATATTTTCCTTGTCAAAATAATATATTTGATATAGTTGTTGAAATTTGAACAGCCAGTTGGTTTTGGTACATTATGCATTTGTGTATTGTGACAAGGATCTCTTTTCTTTATTATAGTCTCCACAACTGATGGAAATGAAATAGATTATTTTTTGATACATCTTCAATTAACAAACAATATGGCAATATATAATTATATGTTACGAAAAAAACATATAAGCAGTGATACATGACAAAAAAATAGAAAGAAAAAAGTGGATATATAATTAAGATTAAATCTACAAATTAGTGGACTGATGTGTAATGATGAATATATGAAAGAATAAACATGAAAGAATGTCATTAATTCATACCTCGGAACATATATTTGATATTCAAGAAACCCTAAACATTTTAAAGGAATATGTGATGTATAACTAACATAATAGTTAATTTTATAAATGGATTTAATTTAATCGGACATGTGCATGTCTTTGTAATAAAAGTATATTACTGATTAATTTATTACAATTAACAAACAAATCTTCTTCTTCCTCTTAGTTATTTCCACTACATTATCACAAGCATCCAAAACCAAAACCCTAATTAAAATTATAAAACCCAAATTGGCAAAACCATATAAGATGAATCAATGTTATATACCGCAACACACACAAAAATGATGAACTATATGAGACGAACCATGTCACACACTCGCCGAATTCATAAGGCAAAGAAAACTCGAAAATAGGTATTGGAGAGTCGAGAATGAAAGAGAGCGAGGTGGTGGAAAAAGACGTGAAATTTTGTTTGTTTGTTTAAAGCTTATGAATGAGTATGTCATATATAGAGAGAGACGATTGAATAAGTTTAAGAAGAAGTTAGGTTAAGTCATAAAAAAAATTATGAAACAAAATGTTTGTGATTACATCAATTTACAAATCATGACTAGGTGTTAATTACTACCAAATCAATTTTTTTTATAACACTAGTAATCCAGGTTTTTACCACCCGACTAATTTCAGGTTAATTAATATGTAGAAAACTATTGAACAATACAAATCACTATTCTAAGTTCAATACCTACTTGATCATCACGAAATGATACTTAAAATTTTTACTTTTTTAGGGAGTGTCGAACATGAATCTTCTAAGATCTTAGTTTTAACACCACTAGGCTATTATCGCCTGGTTAACTCAATCGATTTTTACTCATTCAATTTTGTGTATGGCTATAAATTCAATTTCGTGTACTAATATAATTTTACGATATCTATACTAATAATGTATTAAATTAATCATAATTACTTGTTTAGATTTTCTAACTATTTATTTTTTTCCATACCTCAAATTTGATCATGACTTTTATCTTGTATTCCTCAAACGACTTTATCATAGCTTAAACTCGATCACATCAATATTTTTATTATTCAATAAATCAAATTAGCATAAAAATGATTAAGGATATGATATAAAATTGAACTTTATGTTTGATTAGTTGCCAAGGTAAGTTAAGAGGATCAATAAGATTTGATTCGGATTCATATTTTATAAAAAAAAGTATTTGATAACATTTAAAGAAACAGAAAGAAAGAGTTAGACAGTAGCGTAATATAGTGTAGCAGGGGATGCATGTGCACAAAATCTACGATTGATTTTATTTCGAGAATTTCTAAACAATTTTTGGTGTATATATCATTCCACAAAATGCTTTAAAAATTATAATGTTGCCAACTGTGACATGAAACCTAATAGTTTTTGTTAATATATTATCTACAAAAAATTTGAGTTTGAACATGTATTTTTGTTCACTCGGATTTCTAGATTTGATGTTAACAAATGTGAGGAATAACCTTTTTTCCACAGGTTTAATCAATAACTCAAATCTTCCTCAAACCCCAAATAGTACTATGCAAAATAATACGATTTCATAAAATCAAAAGTTAGGTTGAAAATATTAGAGAATATATCCTATTCGAAATTGGAAGAGATCTTAACTAGTATATATAAGATATGTGTTTTTCCATTCATTGTCAATTAGTTTTGAGTTAGAAATCAATATTCTAATATGATATCAGAGTCCACGATCCACACTGTCCAACCCGATCCATCCAAAGTTGGTCCAATCGATAACTCATATCCAAAATTGGTACGGTCGATCCATCCCCAAATGTATCAAGATCAATGGTCAAAGAGCCATCCTCTAAAGGGGTATATTAGGGAATATATCCACTATAATAAAACATTAAATTAGCAACACTTTTTTACAACGTTTTAGGGACGATAGAGTTTAGAGATCGTTTGCCAACGCTTTTACGACGAAAAAGATTTTCGTTGTAAAAGCGTTGTAACTTTACAACAAAAAAATTTGTTGTAAAACTGTAGAGATTTTACGACGAATTTACAACGTATTAACATGTTTGATATAATTCGTTGTAAAAACGTCCCTAATATGCAAAAGTTTACAACGAATATTTTTATGACGAATTTACAATGTGTTAACATGTATGATTTAATTTGTTGTAAAAACGTCCCTCATATGTAACGAATTTACAATGAATATTATTTACAAGGAATTAAAGACGAATTTGAAAATTTGGTGAAAACATGGCACATACATATTATTGGTTGTTACAAATCTAATATTCATTATAAAAACGTCTCAAAATATAAGGTTTTCTTGTAAAAACATCCCTAATTTGCAACATGATTACAATGAAAGGTATTTACAATGATATAAAGACGAATTTGCAAGTCTTTTACGACAGTTTTTCTTTACGAGTTCTTAAAGACGAAATTTGAAATTAAATATTTGTAGTTAGGTACATACGTTGTGAGTTCTAATATTAGTTCTTATACGTTCGAGTTCTAGTTCTTATACGTTCAAATTCTAATACTAATATTAGTTCTTATACGTACGTTCAAATTATACATTATAATTTTAACAACGTCAAATCTGAAACTCTAAACCCTAAACCCTAAAATCAATAGAGTGTCGTAAACACGTAGTTAACTGAGGGGTTCGATGCAGCAAATTTGGAGTTGTGGATGTAAACGCGAGGAGAAGATACAACAAATTTAAGCCGTTCTGTTTAGCATCAAAAGCAGAGCAAGTTAGCTTTATTTCATATCGATCCTAGGATCAAAGAATATGGAATTGTTTGGTTGGCAGCTATTAAAATCACATCTCGTGGTCAAATTATTGGAGCTGGAGATGTATCCTTGCAAGAAGAATCATGTGCGGCTATACATGCACCCGATGAAGCTACAGAGCAAGTTCTCCTAATTGATCTGCAAAACCGAGAATACAACGATGTCCCTAATGATGCTGCCGATGAGGAACCTGATGAATTTGATGAAAGTAATTAATAATCAAGATAGTGGAGAAGATAGTAATGATGAAGAATCTGAATGATTGTATAATAATGTTTTGAAATATATTATAAGTTATTTGATATCATTGAACTTATAAAGTTTAAAAGTTTTTAAAAATTTAAACAATTTACTTTTAAAATAAACCAAAATTGAAGAAAAAAGCCAAGAAGCATGTGGCACAGTAAGTTTGTCCCTGATCTAATTTGACAGCAGATGGGGGCCCAAATCCCACCAGCTCCAGTGGGAGCAATTTGGTTATGAATTGGGTCTTTGTGGATTATATTAGTAAAAAAAACATCGTAAAAACATCGTTACGTAACGATGTCTTTACGACGTCCTTACTTAATGACATTTTTACAACGAAATTTTGTCGTAAATTCATCATTAAGTTAAACGTCGTAACGATGTCGTTACTTGACGATATTTTTACGATGTTTTTTTTTTGTCAATTTTATTCATTTTACTAATGGGATCGACATTTACGTGTAACAACGAATTTACAATATTTATTAATAATTTTATCAATTATAAATTTTATGATTTATAAAATTTTATAATATAGAAAATTTTATAAGTATAAACTAACGAAGGTTGATAATATTATAATTATAATCATATAATTTATCAATTGATAAAATTAGTAACTAAGGTTGTAAATTCGTTGTTACATGTAAACGTCGTAAATACGTTGTAATGTAACAACGATTTTACAACAAAATTTAACATTTTCGTTGTAAATCGTTGTTACATTATAACGTATTTACGACGTTTACTTGTAACAACGAATTTATAACATTGATTAATAATTTTATCAATTATAAATTTTATGATTTATAAAATTTTATAATTTATTAATTTTTATAATTCTAAACTAACTAAGATTGATAAATTTTATAATTATAATCATATAATTTATCAATTGATAAAATTAATAACTAAGGTTGTAAATTTGTTGTTATATGTAAACGTCGTAAATACGTTGTAATGTAACAACGATTTTACAACAAAATTTAATATTTTTGTTGTAAAATTGTTGTTACATTACAACGTGTTTACGACGTTTACTTGTAACAACGAATTTACAACATTGATTAATAATTTTATCAATTATAAATTTTATGATTTATAAAATTTTATAATTTATTAATTTTTATAATTCTAAACTAACTAAGATTGATAAATTTTATAATTATAATCATATAATTTATCAATTGATAAAATTAATAACTAAGGTTGTAAATTTGTTGTTATATGTAAACGTCGTAAATACGTTGTAATGTAACAACGATTTTACAACAAAATTTAATATTTTTGTTGTAAAATTGTTGTTACATTACAACGTGTTTACGACGTTTACTTGTAACAACGAATTTACAACATTGATTAATAATTTTATCAATTATAAATTTTATGATTTATTAAATTATTAATCAATGTTATAAAATTGTTGTTACATTACAACGTCGTAATAATTATAAACTAACTAAGGTTGATAAATTTTATAATTATAATCATATAATTTATCAATTGATAAAATTAGTAACTAAGGTTGTAAATTCGTTGTTACATGTAAATGCCGTAAATACGTTGTAATGTAATAATGATTTTACAACAAAGTTTAACATTTTCATTGTAAAATCGTTGTTACATTACAACGTGTTTACGACGTTTACTTGTAACAACGAATTTACAACATTGATTAATAATTTTATCAATTATAAATTTTATGACTTATAAAATTTTATAATTTATTAAATTTTATAATTATAAACTAACTAAGGTTTATAAATGTTATAATTATAATCATATAATTTATCAATTGATAAAATTAGTAACTAAGGT
>OVBA01004016.1:0-25228 GCA_900406435.1 Lepidium aucheri
ATGCACCATTTTAGTAACTATCAATAATTACACACTACTTTAGTAAAATCCCATATTTCATGCACCATTTTAGTAAATCACCCTAATTTAAATACCACTTTACACTTTTGTTGTTTGAAAAAAAGTAATTACGAAAATGCCATTAATGAAAACTGTCACATCATCAGTTTGCAAAGTTTAAAGTCTATCAAACTAAACGAGGTCATGTGTAGTAGACTTTACATGAGAAGGTAGACTTTATGAAATGTAAACTATCCTTTGTAGTAGACATAAATGTCATGATTTTCAGAGAGAAAGAATATGTGTAGTAGACTTTAAATCCTAGTGTAGTAGACTTATGGCCTTCATGGTAGACTTTGTTTTATGTAATCAATCCTTTGTAGTAGACTTAAAAGTATAGATTTTCAGGTGGAAAATCTATGTATAGTAGATTTTAAATCCTAGTGTAGTAGATTTTGTTTTATGTAAACAATCCTTTGTAGTAGTTAAAAGTGTAGATTTCAGGCGGAAAATCTACGTATAGTAGACTTTCAATCCTAGTATAGTAGACTTTATTTTATGTTAACAATCCTTTGTAGTAGACTTTAAAGTTTAGATTTTCAGGCGGAAAATCTACGTGTAGTAGACTTTAAATCCTATTATAGTAGATTTTGTTTTATGTTAACAATCCTTTGTAGTAGACTTAAAAGTGTATATTTTCAGGCGAAAAATCTACGTGTAGTAGACATTAAATCCTAGTGTAGTAGACTTTGTTTTCTGTTAACAATCCTTTGTAGTAGACTTAAAAGTTTTGATTTTCACGCGGAAAATCTATGTGTAGTAGATTTTAAAGCCTAGCGTAGTAGACTTTGTTTTATGTTAACAATCCTTTGTAGTAGACTTAAAAGTCTTGATTTTCAGGTGGAATATCTACGTGTAGTAGACTTTAAATCCTAATGTAGTAGACTTTGTTTTAGTGTTGTTTGTTTGTTTCAAATAATTGTAGGTTATATAGGTATAAACTTATAGCACCGCAATATACTTACAGAGGACCATCATCGTTCACAAAAATATTGGTCTTATGTAAGTATAAAACTCGCACATATGTATGCGATCACAAAAAATAAGTTGCCAAAAAATGACCTACATAATAAGTCTACCAAAAGTAAGTCCACTAACAGGTAACTAAATTCTACTACTCAAGCATATGATCTTCAGTTGCTGAGATAAGAATGGTCTTATCACACACTTGCTTCCGAGGCCCTGGATCGGTATAAGAAATAAGATCTTTTGTACGGATCTCATTCTGTATCTCAAAACTTGTATTCTGCAGTTGCAAGCTTCAGGAAAAGTCCTACACAAGAATTATTCTCTATGGCAGTGAATGCATATTCACCAATCCCCCTCATCATTTGTCCAAGCTCATTAAGACGACTATGATGGTGAATGCTCTTCTTTATCAAACCAACTATATCGGATGCATAAAAATTTTTGGGATAAACCTTTCTCGCCGCCATAGCTGAAAAAAACAGACAGAAAAATCGAATTAAATCCAAATAACGATCTGAAAAAGCTCTGTTAAACACCACCACAAAGTTTACCACACTGTTGTTATAGTCTACCATAATGTCTACTACACTACATGCAATGTCTACTACACAAATCACAAAGTCTACCACACATTAGACTACACTAAATTCTAAGTCCACCACAAAGTCTACTACACTAAATACCATGTATACCATAAAGTCTACTAAACTAACCAAAAATTTTATAAAAAAGTCTACTACACTTAATTCAAAGTCTACCAAACACTATACTCAACTAAATACAAAGTCTATTACACTAAATTCAAAGTCTACCAAATCGTATATTGAACTAAATACAAAGTCTACTACACGTAATCCCAAGTCTACTAAACTTATACATATTCACTTTAAAGTCTATTACATAGCTTACTACGGTTTGATTAAGGTCTACCATCGATAACAATAACTCCACAAAGTAAACATCCAAAATTCAACGACTACAACAAATACTATGAAATTATAAATTCTAGGAAAGCTTCAGAGATTTCACCCCAACCATTCTTAAATATCATTTTTTAACCCGAAGTCTATAACCTATTTCATAATCTCAACCAATTAATGCCATTTACTCAAATTTTTGGACAAACAACCCAAAGGGGTTGAAGATATGTGCAAGAGGAAGATGTTTTCTTACCTACTTCATCACCGGCGAAGACAGCACACAGCTTCCGGCATAGAAAACGAGAGAGACAAAAATCAGAGAAATAGAGGAAGAGAGAGACGAAAATAAGAGGAGAGGAGGAAGAGAGTGACGGGTGGAGAGAAGAGGAGGAAGCGGCGGTGGTGGAGAGGAGAGGAGAGGCAATTTCGTCGATGGTTGAGAGAAGAGGAGGAAGCGGGGACGGGTGGTGGAGGAAAAAGAGAAGATGAAAACAAATTGGGTAAATTTTAGGGTTTTTACGATTTTGATTTTTTTGATTTTTTTAAGGAAATTTCGTAATATAATGAAACTACCAAATCTTTAATGTCTTTTCAATTTTTGTTTTAAAAATGAAACATACAATGCACCATGTATCAAAATCAAAATTTTTGACTTATTTTAGTTAGGATGATTTAACAAATTTTCATATTATTCAACATACAAAGAAAAGGACACAACCCATTTATAGATCTGTTATTGACTTGATCAAGTCTATTTATATTGAACTTTTTTACCAAAAATAATATAAAATAAGTCAAGATGAAATGATCTAAGCGTCCACGAGAGATCATGAATAAAATTACAAAACCACTAATCATGCCCAAGTTTTTGAGTGCCAAAATAATTCGGAGGACACGTTGTAAATTAAGACCCTAACGTACATTCACTTCACAGTTGATTAATACGAGCTCTTCTATTATATGTTTTATGATTTTTTTTTTTTAATTTGTTTTTCAAAAATGTCAGATTTAAGATATAAATCCTAACATAAGTTTAATTAATGGTTTACTCGAAGATAATCGGTACTGAATTTCTAGATGTACAGCTCCTCCGGTTTAGTTCTTAATTAGAGTCAAAATTTCAAATCTTCGATGGTAGACAAATTTTTGCCATTTGTCGAAGCGTATTCAAAAGAAGAAAGGAAAAAAAGATCTAAAAGAAAAAAAGATGGAAAACATGTGTTTAGCCGCAAAGATATAAAAAGAAGAAGAAAAGCTTCATTTGTCGTCTTTCAAATTCATTCAATTTACTAATTAAGTAACAGCGACTTGTATATTTAGTTAATCCTTTCTTTTTCCACTGTACGTACAGTATATCTGTCGTCTTTTTGTTGCTTCTAACTACTAACTCTATATTCCCTTTATTATTATTTTCGTTAAATTTTAATTATATTTCTTATGCATTTAGCACATAAAGCCAAGAAAGAAAAAAATAAGAAGCATTTCGAACATGTTATTCCTATTTTTGTCAAGTCGCACATGATTACTCCTGTTTTGTCAAATATTTGAATCTTCTTATATACTACAATGGAAAGAACTGGCTATTTAGTACACTAGTATAACCATGACAATAATTAAGACTTGTGCTTTTTAGTATTTACTTTGAGAATGTCAAACTTGAACAACTTTAAATTTATTAATTTTGAATAAAAGACTGGATATGCGTCTCCCTAACCTACTAAAGATCTATTAATAACAAGTCCACGTCGATTTTATCTAGGACAGCCATCTTTGGCTACGGGCCTCATCTAAAACAGATATTCTTGGTTCATGACCCTCGTCAAAAGCCCATGAGCTCGTCCACGTCGACTTCGTCTAGGATAACCATCTTTGGTTACTGGACCTCGCCCAAGATAGACATCTTCTGCTCATGGGCTCTATCAAAGACTCATTAGCTCGGCGTGGCACATCATATGTTTCACACCAAACACGTGAACTAGAAATCCCTAGTCAATAACCATCTATAAAAGGAAAGGAAGACTCAGACAAAGGAGAACAATTCCGCCTCAAACTTAGAACCCTAGATTTTATATTTAGAATTATAACCGAGTTTTGACCTGACTACTTTTGTAATCACTCATCTTAACTACTTAATAAACAAAATCTTCTATATCATTTTATCTTTAATCTCTGCACTAAACTCTATACAAACAATCTATATTTTAAAATTTATTTTGTCCCTTACTCAGGTTTTGTAAATCTCTACTTCTTGTTGTTAAAGGGTTCCAAAAACCCTGCTTTAACCTTCCATAATCCCACGAGTGAATTCGTGTTCGATGGTGACATCAAAAGATTAGATCATTGATAATCAACTCAAGTCCATACTTATGCCGTAATGTAATATTTAATTAATTTATTATTTAATTGTTTATCAAAATCCAACATAGTTTATATCTATTAATTAAAATATACTGTAAACCAAAAACTTGTTCCCTAGTGGTTTATACTTTACTAGATATGAATCCGTGCATTATGAAAAAGTTTGATATATATATATATATATATATATATATATTTATTGATTTATATAAGTTTTATGAATTAAGTTGATTCTTAATTTTAAACCCAACTTATATATATGTATATATACATACTATATTTGAGAGAATATTTAAGTTCTTGTTGATTACCAATTTTTGAAACTCATCTTTATATATTTACTTATGAATCTCAACTTTATATAATTACTTATGAAACTCAATTTTATATAATAGGATATATTTTATAATTATAAATAATGATAATTATTTATAATCCTTTTCATGTTGGGATTGTGAATATAGACAAATTTTTCGTGGTAAATATAAATATTTAAGATAAAAGATATTTTAAAATATAAGAAGATACTACAAAGTTTTGGATCATTAAATTTTGACATGTGGAATAATTTTGTTGGTTACTAAAATTTAAAACATCAGATTATATATTAGGATATAATATGATACTTCAAAATTTTTAAATTGTTAGATTTGACATGTAGATGAATCATGTTGATTATTAAGTTTTGAAACCCAACTTTATATAATAAGATTTGACATGAAGAAGAATCTCATTGATTACAAACTTGTAAACCCAATTTTAGATAACATGATATAATAGAATCTTACAAAATTTTGAATCGTTGGATTTGACATGTGAAACAATCTCGCTGATTACTAAATTTTTTAACCAAACTTTATATAATATGATTTTGTAATTATAAATAAAGATAACTATTTATAATCTTTTTTATCTTAGGATTTCGAATAAAGATCAATATTTCATGATAAATATAAATATTTAAAACAGAAAAAATATTTTAAAATAATACAAAACTTTGGATCATTAGATTTTATACGTGGAAGAATCTTATAAATTACTAATTTTTGAAACATAATTTTATATAATACGGTTATGATTTTTTGTAAGGACTATGAAAATATTTACAATTCTATATGTAAAATTCATTTTAATAAAATTATGTGTGGATTATAAATAAGCATAAAATATTTAGTGACAATAATCAATATTCTAAAAATTATATCAAAATATAATTTTTTTCTCTCTTTAAAATATATAATACAGTATAAAATTATTTTCAAATATATTTTATTTTATTTTTCTAAAATATCTCAATACAGAAAACATTTGTTCGTTAGTTTTAACACGTATAACAATCACTATTTCGTTCATAAAACTTATATTTAATGATAATAAATTGGGGAATTTGAATTAAATGACCTAAAATTTGGTTGAAAATACAAAAGTAGACCCTCATTTGAGTCAAATGCAAAACTAACTCCAAAGTCTAGTGAATTTACAATATTTTCCTAATGAGCAAACAAAAAAATAGATATCACAATTACAGTTTTAACTTTCGATAGTCTAAAATTAAAGTCTACTCGTATGTAGACTACATGTGAAGTCTACAAGGTTCTAGAAGGTAGACTTAAAATAAAGTCTACTTTGTGATTAATTTTATTTTTTAAAAATGTAATTAAAAATATAAGCAATTAGGATGTTTAATTTATTTAATTAAAAAATATAAGTAATTAGTATGTTTTAATATTAAAATTTATTTACTTAAATGTGTACTTCAATATTTATTTTGAATTGGATTTTAGTCTTTGTAAACATTATTTAAATATTACATGTTGAATTTTAGATTTTATGTAGACTTTATTTAAAGTCTATATTTTAAATTTTGGTTTTTATGTAGACTTTATTCAAAGCCTACAAAATGCAATTAATTTACTGCAAAAAATAATTATTAATAAAAATTTACTTAGTGTAGACTTTATATGAAGTTAAACTAACAAATATCATATTCTCTAGATTTTGACATTGTGAACTGGTAATGAATATAAGCGATTAAGTTATTTTGCGTAAACTGTATTTAAAGTCTTTAGTGTAGACTTATTTAAAATTTTCAGTGTAGACTTTATTTAAAGTCTTCAGTGTAGACTTCGTATAAAGTCTACCATTTAAGTGTACAACGAATAAGAATACAAATTATTTTGGTTTGTTGCCCAAACCAAGTGTTAAAGGAATGTTGTGTGTAAAAAACCCTAAGAGCATCCATTTTTACAGCCACCATCATTTTTCTCTTTACAATTTTTTCTCCACCGCCAAAACAATTTCGACCAACATATACAGAGTTCCGCCGTCGACTGAAGCACACCGCTGCCATTCTTCTCTTCTCTCGTGACTCTTCCTCTCTGATTTGTTTTCTTATTTCTTCTTCCTCTTTGCTATGTTTTTTGTTTCTTCTTCATCTCTTATTTCTTCTTGTTTCTTCTTCTTTCACAATTTCTTCTTCTCTCTGTTCAGTTCCGACGGTGGTGGTTACAGTGGCAAAACCTTTGTTTGGTGGCGGGGAGATACTTACAATCAGGTTGTGGTCACAGATTTGTGTTTTTATTGATATTCTTTCTGTATTCTCTCTAATTTTTTCTGTTTTTATTCATCTTTATTATGTGAAACCCAAATTTATCTTCTTCTTTCTTCCTTTCAAAACCAGATTTGTTATTATTTCTAAATTTTTGTTATTTATTGTTTTAAGATTAGTAGATTTGAGTTTACTTTTTGTTGTTGTAAGATTAGTAGAATTGAGATTTGAGTTTTGATTTTTTTGTAAGAAATTTTAGTTTTGTCTCATGTTCACGGTGGTCTGAGATTTGAAAAGTCTCATTGTATAATTTTAATTTGTTTATTATTTGTAGAGTTGTCATGTAGAATTCGTGTGTAGAGTTATCTGTAGCATTCGTGTGTAGAGTTGTCATGTAGACTTCATGTGTAGAGTTTTCATGTAGACTTTGTGTGTAGAGTTGCCATGTAGACATCGTGTGTATATTTGTCATGTAGATTTTGTGTGTATATTAACATGGAAATTGTTTTGGATAAAGAGTCGAATCTTGGAATGTTTGTTACGTCAGATCTCCTTTTTGCATCATAGTTATCTTCATCTTTCATTTTTGTGTTTGCTTTTTGTATTGTTGATTCAGAATGGTTTCTTTTTGTTGCAGAAGAGTCAGCTGAGTTAGATTTTATCTTCACCTTTCCATTGAAATATGCAGCGATTTACGCTGATTGGTGAGTTGTTTTCTCTATAATTGAGTTTGTGTTAATAAATTTGGGGAAAAGATCTCTTGAATATAGTTCTTTGTTGATGTTGATCTCGCTGCTGAGTGCTGACGATGAGTCTAGTTGATTAATTCAATCTAATAGATCAATTTTTTTAACTGATCAAAATGCTTTTTTTGCAGCTAATCGACAAAATATTGAAGTTCAGTTAATGAGAGCAAATAAAATATCTATTTAGTACCCTTTTGATATAAGTCATTTTCAGCTCTTGTGTGGGCTTTTGACTGACTTTATTCTGTTATGTTGGAGCTTTGGTAGACTATTTTAAAAGATCTGTAAACAAGTCCAGATATTTTAGCTCTTATGTACACAAGTATTTAGTTTAATTTTCTAGTTTATATATGTTTGAGTTCAACAAAAAATTCGTATTGTTTCAATCAATCAAACATTTGGTTGCGTTACAATTTGACAGTAATTTGGTCATTTCTAATGTTTTGTTGATTCCTAAACGATTACAATCATTTACTTATGAAAACTTAGAAAACAAACGTTCTCCAAGCTTAATACTTTCTCCTCGATGCTACAATTAATCACTAGGTTTACGACTTTTCCTTGTATATTTAAGAGTCATTTTCATTATGAACCTTGAATCTCTCTTATAACCAATTTATCGTAAAGAACAAATTTTATACATTGTACAACAAAATTGATATTGTACACTTGGTATGAAGTTAATTTTTAACATATTTGACATAGTAGACTTTTGTATAAAGTTTACTTAGCAAGTAGACTTCAAATGAAGTCTACCCAATGTAGACTTCAAATGAAGTCTACTCAGAATGAGTTAACAACCTAAATTATTTCAAAAATTTATTAAACCATAAACATAACACATAAACATGTACAAACAACTAAATAAACATAAATGAAAAAAACATTATACATATGTTATAAATTGAGTTTTATCAAAATTGAAAAAATAGACTTTATTTAAAGTCTACAACATGTAGACTTTATTTAAAGTCTACTCAAAATGAGCTACATGCCTAAATTATATCAAAAATTTAGTAAACCATAAATATAACACATAAACATGTGAAATTTATAAACAAGAAGGTAAATGAGTAAACATACATGGGAAAAATACAAAAAAACATTATACATATGCTATAATTTGAGTTTTACTAAAATTGTCATAGTAGACTTTATTTTAAGTCTACTAAAGGGTTAGTTTTGCATTTGACCAAAGTCTACTAAAATAAAGTCTACTGAAGGGTTAGTTTTGCATTTGACTAAAGTTTGACTTTCCAGAAGTAGACTTTATTTTAAGTCTACATTTAAAAGGGTTAGTTTTGCATTTGACCAAAGTTAGATTTTTCAGAAGTAGACTTAATTTACAGTCTACATCAGAAGTCTACAATATGCTTATAAAAGTAAACTTCGTTTTAAATCTACTGAGGTTGGTTTTGCAATTGACTAAGTTTGACTTTTAGTGTTAAATCTACTTTGTAAGTCTACATTTTGTAGACTTTAATTGAAGTCTACTTTTCAGAAATGTAGATTTTAAATAAAGTCTACTTTTTTATTTAGTTACGTCATATGTGGAATGACATAAGCTAATAATTAGTAGACTTAAAGTAAAGTCTACATTTTGAAAAGTAGACTTTAAATTAACTCTACAAAATGTAGACTTCCTGAATAGATTTAACTGAAAAATTCAAACTTAGTCAATAGCAAAACTAACCTTAGTAGACTTAAAAAGAAGTCTGTTTTTAAAATTTTTGTGTAGACTTCTGATATAGACTTCAAATTAAGTCTACTTCGATAGTCAACATAATGGTCAACTGCAAAACTAACCTTTTTCAATGTAGACTTCAAATTAAGTCTACATCCGATTTTTTTTCTCAACAAAGAGAAAAATGTAGACTTAGTTTTAAGTCTACAATACATTGGTCAAATGCAAAACTAGCTCATATGTTGACTTGTAAACTTTATTTTAAGTCTACAACCGAAGTAGACTTACTCTAGGCAAAAAAAAAAGAAAAATAGTAATGAGGTAGATTGAGATTTTATTTACCTTCAATTACTGCGCATAACTTTGAGTCAAGCTTACACCGACAAAATCCAATCATTTTTAATTCTAAAACTTAGAAAACAAGAAGAAACAAGAAGATATAAAAATTTGAAATGCAAATGAGAGAGTTTTTTTGGATGAAATTGGTGAGAGAGTAGAAGAATGTGATGTTGTGTTAGTCATTTAGAACTTATTCAGAAAATGGTAGGTAAGTGAGCATTCTCACTTTTGGTTGTTAATGGTGGTTGGAAATATTGAAGAAGATGACATTGTTGTAAATAAGTTCTTTGTTACAAATATTTATGTTTTTTCAAGTATTTTTCGGAATTAAAAAAAATACTGGCATGATTGTAAATATATAGAATCACAAGGTTCTTTTAAAGAAAATTTTGGAGAGAGAAAAAAATGGGGGTCATTTTTGCAATTGACCTCAAAAATAGGTTATTTTTGAAAATGACCCTAATAAATCATATTGATTATTAATAGTAAATAAAATAGTGATACATTTAATTTTAATTATTTACTTCTTTCGTTTGTTTATCTTGATTTCCTTGGATGAACGAAACTTACATAATTAATAATGTAAAAGTTTTTTTGATGCAAGGAGTAGTTAAAGTTTTCTGTAAAAGTTTAAAATATCTAAGAACATATAGAAAGTTTCATAAAATTATATGTCTGATTGCTTATATATATATAGAAATTAGTATTCAAAAATTCCTTTTGGGATTATGATTTTTTTAGATTACATATATATATATATATATATATAGATAAGTATTTAGTAACCGAGAAATATATAAATAATTATCCTCTATTAAAGATTATAAAAATATTTGAAATATTTTAATTTTTTTTATTTGAAATTTTAATAAATATTAAGAGTTATCATGTACTCAAATTTATTTTATTTCATAATTAGTAAGAGATAAATATTTATAATTATTTTATTTTAAAATTTATTTTTGTGTTATTATCATGAGTAAGATTATATATTTCTCAATATATATAAATATATTTTAAAATATATTTTATTTTACTTTTGAATATATAACTAAGAAAAATTTCTAATGGTTGGATTTGGCACGTGAATTTTTTTGTTAATTAGTAGTTTTGAGAAATCATATTTTAAGTGATTAGATAATTTTTTGTTAAAATTATAATCATATTTAAATCTTTTTCCTGTAAATTCTTTTTCTTGAATATATTGATTTAAATACCAACAATTATTTTCTAATAAGAGTTATTTTTTATTATAATTAGTAAGAGATAAATATTTATTTTTATTTTTATTTTACAATTCCTTTTTATATTAGGATTGTGAATAAAAACAAATATTTATGGATAGAGATAATATCTTTTAAGAATATATATTTTATTTTATTTTTTCATATATAAATACGAAATTTTTTCTGATCGTTGGATTTGACACGTGGAACAATCTTGTTAATTACTAACTTTGAAAAACTCTAGTTAATACAATAAGAATTTTTTTTTTGTAAATTCGTTTTCTTGAATATATTTATTTAAGATGAATTACTAAAAATGACCTTTTCAAAATATCCTTTTTCAAAACATACCCCGTCATGAACATCTTTCTCCTAATTTTCAAAGGAAATGGTAGATTTTGAAAATGGTACATGCCAAAAGAGTTAATTTTGAAAATCTCCCTTTATTTAAATATCAACAATTTTTTAATAAGATTTATTTTTATTATAATTAGTAAGAAATAAATATTTCTATTTATTTTCATTTTACAATTTTTTTTTGTCAACGACAATATATTATATCAAGAAAGAGAAGGCACGAAATTTACAATTTCTTTTTGTGTTAGGATTGTAAATAAAATATAAATATTTCTAGATAGAAATAAATATATTTAAGAATATATTTTATTTTATTTTTTGATATATAATTACAGATAATTTTCTGATCGTTGGATTTGACACATAGAATAATCTTATTAATTACTAAATTTGACAAACTCATATAATAAGAAGATACTATTTTTTTGACGTGTAAATATCCGGACCTTAATCATCATAATGTATGTCACTAAAACAGTTGTTTTAGACATATTTTAGTGGACAATTAAAATAAGAAGTTATTATTGTTTTTCAATGTTATCGAGATATGTATTTTTTTTTTGTCAACCTTACTATAGTTGGATCGACAAGGCCCGATCCATAGCCAAAACCCAAACTCTAAAACTCTTTTATTCTTTTTCCTTGCACCTGAGAAGATTCGGACCGAATGCCTGAGGATTTGTAAAGTGGTCACTACCACTGGGCCACCTGTCCTCGACAGATATGTATTTTTTTAAGTAGGTAAATATCATTAGTGAGTAGCCTTAGGCAATGTGTTTGACCACAAAAAGCTTCTTACCCAAGTGAAGAGGTCTTGCTTACTTTGACCCAACAACAGATTTATATTTGCGAGAGCTGATGAGAGAAATCTGTTCCAGCTAAGCTTCGCAGTTGAGAGAATGTCCAACCCTGACCACAAATAGCTGAGCTGACTGTGGCGTGAAGTGGGACACTCAATAGAGAAAGCCCCCTGACTCCGGTAATCTGCACTAAAGGCTCTTTTAGTGTCCAATCATTATTCTAGAAGCTTTCTCTTTAGCCGATTCCCAAATCACATTTGATGAATTTACGAACACAAGGTCGTAGTCTGAGCATCATGTTCCAGTTCCAAGTATCATGCAGAGATGCACCAATAGCCAAAAGTCTGATATAGAGGGGAAATGATGTTTCCTATGCCACATTACCCATAGCGACCCACTGTGGGCAAATAGCAACCAGATTAACTTTGCATTTAAAACTGTGTTCCATTTACCAAACTTTCCGAGGCCAAGACCCCCTTCCGGTTTAGGTAAACAAACTGATGACCAAGCAATCTTTGTCGACCTTTTAAAAGCAATCTAACCTGACCACAAAAATCTTGAGCATAGTGTTTCGATCTCCTATATACAACGTTTAGGTAGACAGAAAGTAAAGATTTAGAAAATGACTAACCCATTTATAATTGAAGTTAACATTTGGAGTCTGCCGACATAAGAGAGGCACTTTACCGTCCAATTATTTAGCTTCGCCTTGCTTTTTGAGATAAGAAGAGAGTAGTCTTGGCATCTAAGCTTCATGTACATACATGGTAATCTAAGATACCTGATAGGGAGCTTACCTCGAGGGATGCCATAAGAATCAAGGGTTCTGTGATCGGTTTTAGCCACTTCAGCAACAAATAGTTTAGTTTTTTCTTTACTTGGCATAAGCTCAGACCAACCTGCAAAATCATCCATAGTTTCACAAATCCCATGAAGATTGTAGCTGCCACCATCGAAAAAAGTATGACGTCGTCTACAAACATTAAGTGTGTAAGCTTCGGTTAAACAGCTCCCAGGTGGAATTTGATGTAACCCGAGTCATAGCGAGATACTAACAGATCTGATAAGATTTTCATATCCACCACGAAAAGGTAGTGTGACAATGAATACCTTTTGAACATGCCTCCAACTGCTCAAAAGTCGAGAAAGTTGATGTAGTAACACACTACATGATCCTATCTATAAAAACCTTAGGAAGGCCAAGATCTGGTAGAGCAACAGCAACAAAGTCCCACCTAACTGAATCAAACATTTTTTTCAAATCAACTTTCAGCATACTGATGTGATTAGGTTTTAACCCTAAGCTATCTACTGTAAGTATACAGTAATGAAGTAGTAGTACTATAGGGATCAAATCCTCAAGAAACCAAGTGTTGCACTTTTGATCATCAACTATATTTCTCAAGCTATACTAGTCGAAATTAAAGAGACAAACAAGCAACTTTAAACGATGTAAACTTAATAATAAAAGATCAGACATAGGGTATTCATCGGGAAGTAGGAATCTAACTAGGGAAACTATTCAGAGTATTACTTAGGTTCAATTCTCGACTTGAACAGAAAGCTATAACGAGTCTACTCTCGCAGTACTCGAGACTCTACTCGACAATTTAGAGGTCCTAACTATTGTTGGTTCCAAATCTCGAATAGACATTAAACAAGTAGGTTAAACTATCCACAATCAACCTAAATATCAGCTATCGCGGTTAAGGATTGATTGCTCATCTAACGTGTTCAGATTCCTAGCAAGCTTTTGGAGAGCTAACAACCTAAGTTCATAGTTTAGTTGATCAGACTATTCTAAGCATTAAACACAAGATTAGATGGAGAATACTCTTATTAGATTCGACTCTATTTGTCCATAATCATTGATTCCTAAATCCCTAGAAACCCTAAACCTGATTGGTGAACTACTTAGACATAATCAAAATAAAACAAAAGACATAATGGAAATAAACTTGAATTGCATAAAAATATGAAATAGAGGGTTAGAGATTCTTCTCAATGTTGAATTTTCTCTCTCTCTGGCTTACAAAATAACTCAAAAGTTTTATGTGAATAATGGTCGATTCCTAAAAAGAAATAAAAGAGAAGTATTTATATATCCTAAGATTTAGGTGCAAAAAAAAGAAAAATTAGGTATTTGCTTTGTAGCTCGTTGATCAATCGATCTTGGACTTGTGTGATTGATCTCCAACACGTCAGTTCAATCGTGGGGTCGAGCAATGTTCTGGCAAGAAGGCTTGATCGATCACTCAAGATGTTGATCTATCAATCATAGGCTTTTTCGTGAAACTTCATGTAATACTCCAAAACCATCCAAATGAGACTCTAATGCCAATGATCCAAGTTCCTACGTTTTCCACCTAACAGTGACACAAAATAGAGACAGAAAATCTAAAAGTAGGCATGTTAATAAGCTCAAAACTAGTTAAAATAGAGGTATATCAATTCCCCATACTTAACCTCTTGCTTGTCCTCAAAGAAAGAAAGAAAAGACTAACGAGAAGATTCCCTTAAGAAACTCATTCGTCATCAGACATTGCACAATACACTCCATATGAACCAATCAATTCTTACCTCTTAGTATCGAGACCACCTTGTACTTCTCCCAGACTTAGCTTCTTGCCAATTAGACTCCACAATCAACATCAAAATACCCAAATGCACCATACTGACTTCCTAATCATCTAAGTGCTGTCTCATAAAGGGAGTATCAATCAATGAACACATGGTCTCGTCATCAGCCTTTATTTGAACATAAGACTATCTTTTTATGGTTCCTTTCCTCTTATTCTATTCATTTGCAGCCAATTTTTCCCTACTTACCTAGGGTATCATTTTTTTTATCGGCTGCTCAACCAATCTTTCCGTACTTACCTAGGGTATCATTTAAATTTTTTATTGGTTGTCGAATCAGATATCTTCCTACTTACCTAGGGTATCATTTTATTTTTTCAACTGGTTGGTTCTTAAGCAACTCAAAGAATGAAAGCAAAACTGGCTTCATTGGACCAAACTTTTCGATCCTTAGCCAAGTTTGTATTGCTTCAACTTTGTTTTATAGCTACTTCAGAATGTAAACACTCGAATATCTAAGAGAGGAGAACCATACTCACACAGATAAGTCTTTCAGAACTGAAGAGAGGAATCCGATCCAATGCATACCAAACCCCTTGACAAGAAAATTAAGTGAGGTTAAAGTTGAAATCGGCATAGATTCTTCGAATACCTAAAAATCAATATGTGTCATTGAGAAGAAGCTTTGTCTCTGGGTTTTCTAATAGTCATCGATTCCCAACAAGTGCATATCAAAGATCCTAAAAGCATAAGAGTGCACCAATCCTCAAAAAACATAGTTCCTTATACAACAAATTTAAAAAGCTCAAGAACATAACATAGAAAGAGTTAATGTCTGAAAACAAAAACTAAAAAGAAGACAAAACAAAGCAAATAACATTAGTCACAGCAATTGTATCTCCCCAGACTTACTTCACACCATTCCGGTGTGTAAACAAGCTAGAAGAGACCACGACTTACGCATAAAAGAAACAAAATTTGAAAAAAAAATAAAAGAAAAAGGGTGAGATAAACCAACCATTCAGAACTTTGACTCTCTTGGTCTCCAGGTGCTCGTCTAGATCTACGTCGACATGGAAGGCGCTGCTCGAGTGGCTGCTCCTGTGTATCCTTGGAATCAGCCTGTGATCGATATCCAACAACGTCTGATCGACGAGCATCAACTCTAGTGATACTCTCTGGCTGATCCACAACAGGTGTACTCATGAAAAATGCAACCAATATCGTCCTAAGTGCCTCCCAAAGGCGTCTCCTCATCGAATGCTTCCTCTGCTCCATCTCATAATGCCAACGTCGGTACTCCCTATAAGTGAAGTCATCAGAGAAAGGAGGAATATCATACTCCGTGTTGTACTCTGGAATGATGTGCTAGAGGGTCTGAGCAACGTTGGACTGCTGCTGTGTAGAAGCTGGAGCTCCTGCCAATGAACGCTTCTGTGGAGCTCGTCGGTGAGCTGGGGCTGCTCTTGCTCAATAAATGCAATCTCAGGATGTGTAATATGAGGCTCAAAGAGTACATTCTCCCTACAAGTCAGAGATGTGATCGCAGGTGCAGGAAAAGAACAAAGATAAGACTCGACTTCCCTACTGAAGTAGCGCCTTTTTGTCCGCTCAGTGAGGTAGGTGAAGTTGGTCAATATCCGATCATCAACATAAGCTATCCTCTCCACATTGGCTGTCTCACGAAGATCCAACTGCAAATACTCAAATATAGTGGTTAAGAGACTACCTATCATCTCGTTGATAGGCTGATGCGGAGTGCCTCTGAAACAACGTTTGAGAAGCAGCTTTGCGAACACGTATCCCCAGTTGATGTCACAAGGACCGACATCAGGAGCAGGTGGAAAACCGTACAAGTCAGGTATCGCAGGGTACAAAACATGATGAAGTATCTCCAACTCCAGGCAGCCGGGTTGACTTCCTTGCATAGAATAGTTGATCCCAACATCTTAGCAACAATCCGAATCGTAAGATGTTGGATGTATGTGAGCTTGGAATCTCGTCCCTGAAAAGTACCATTAGCTAAGATGTTCCAAAGAGTGTCAAGAGGAGTACCTTGCCGAAAAGGTAGCTGACTGTTGGCTTCCTCGCGAACCCATAGATCGAGCAGATCTGTCAAACGGTCAAATGGTAGCGAATACCACAGTACAGAAATGTCAAGTATGACACATAGAAAGGAGCATGAGGGTCGGCTGCTAGGTGGAGGTCACAAAAGGCTAAGAATTGCCTGACCGACTTTGGGTACAGCGGCTGAGGCTTGGTCATAAAGGTACCAAGGCCGAGTCTATCGAGCATCCCAGTCACATCATCAAGAATGCCAAGTGTGTCCAATGTTGTCAAACATAAGAACTTGGTCGGAACAAGCTTGTTCCTCAACATCTTATTATAGAAAACGCAATGAAAACTCTGCCATCTCGAATCTTCAGTCCTTTTCTGGTAGGCACGTTCGTTTTTCAACAGCAAAAAGTCAGAACGATTGCCTGAATTCTTCTCGAACGGTTCCTTATCCGGTCTAGGCCAAGACAAACATGTGTGTTCAAATGCTTCGACATTTGAGGACTGGCTGGCCTCAACATTAGCCAATTGTCTGAACTTACGAGAAGGTTGCTTGCCCTCGCGAGTCCCCGCCATAATTTGCACAAATCGATCAAAGAAAGGAAAGCCGAGAAATTTCAGTATCCTCAAAAATTGATAAAAAAATTGAAAATATGGAATTCAAACGAGAATTATGTGAAATCAATTGTTAAACCAATCATGTAACATCTAAATAATCCAGCAATGCTTCAACTAATAACACAAATTCTCAATTCCAAACCAAAAAATAAAAAATTCTACAATTTCTCCAACAACCTAACAATCGATTTTTAGGCAACAATCTAATAATGTAATTGGTAAGAGACTTCGAAATCATTATAGAATCATGACTAGATACTGGTTTAACATATTTGAACAACAATAAATCGAAATCCAAAATTCTCAAAAAGTCTCACCAATTTTCGTCACTTTCAATCGAAAATTTAGAAGTCATACCTTTGCCAATCGAGTTAGATGAATAGATAATTGGAAAGAGGAGGAAATTTCGATCATGTTGGGCTTTTGAATCAAAGAAAATGGTTGAGAATCAAAGAAGTTAGAGGGGACTGAAGATTTTTGCCTAAAATCGCCTAAAACAACCGCAAAGAGATATATTTCAACGAAACCTGTGTTTTCTGATTTATAACGACTTACCTGGCCTGCTGATCAATCGATCAAGGCATTGATCGATCAACCTTACCTCTCATAATACGCTGATCGATTGATCATGACCGTGTAGGTCGATCAATAGGTCGCGCGTACGTTTCTGATCCTTGATGATCGATCAATCTCCCTTCTGCAGGTCAATCACAAGATCAAGCATTCCTTTCCTTGAATATTTGATCGATCAATCCTCTAGCTGAGGTGGATCTCAAGATCAAGCGCATCATCCTTTCCTTCAATGATCAATCGATCACATATGTGAAGATCGATCATATAATCGAGCGCACACTTGTAAACACCATTGATTGGTCGATCACTAAGATGATCGATCGATCAGAGCCCTTTGGTCCAATTTTTCTCACCTAAAACAAAAGCAAAACAAAACCGAAAATCAAACAAAAACAGAAAAACTATGAAATATAAAAACTACCTATTAGTGGGTTGCCTCCCACTCAGCACTTGTTTAAAGTCAATAGCTTGACCTGAATGCACCTAGTTAGCTAAATCATTCTTGGGAGGAATGATCACTCCCTTGGTTTTCATCTCATCCTTGATGAACTCTTTGAGTTGTTCATCATTCCTGTGGAATTCAGCACCTGTTGTGTCCTGCAACGCTATAGTTCCATCAGGTTGTAGTTCCTTCACCATATATGGTCCAGAAGATTCAAGACCAAGTCTTCGTGCAAAAAAATTTAGACACAAATTTTAAAGACAATTTTCAAAGCATTCATCGGCTTTGTCAAAAAGGATACTATCATCATCATACTCAGCCGATTCTCTTGCTTGCTCATGATAGATCTCATATTCCTCATCCGACTCATACTCTGGTTCCTCATATTCCCAATTTGTGTTGATCAAGTTCACAACCTCATCCTTCTCATTCACAACACAACTCCTTATCACACCATATAGGTCCTTAGTCAATTCTTTATAGGATATGAGACTTTTTTATCAACGTTTTCAAGTACTACCCTCTTGTTGGGAAAGTCAATCTTTGCCCCAATAGTATTCAGGAATGGTCGACCCAAAAGAATAGGCACAACTCCTTCCTTAGCCATCTCAACAACCGTAAAGTCGGGTGGAACCTTGCAATTTCCTACAATGAGTGTGAAATCGACTAACCTGCCTCTTGGGATCTTAGAAGTGGCATCACCAAACGAAATGGATGAGGTATGCTCCTGCATAAGCTCGATTCCAATCTCCTTCATGGTCTCCAACGAGATTACACTGACACTTGCACAGGTATCACACAAAGCATCACCAAAAGTCAATATTCCAAGAGAACAAGGAATGGTGAATTCTCCTTGATCTTATTGCTTTGTAAGCTCCTTGAGATAAGGTATAGGAGGTCGGTACTTACTCTTGCAGCTGCTCCCTTACTCACATCGAGTTACTTAGCCATCGAATTCACAACATTGCATGATTCTCTATGGTTCTTCTATCTTTACCCGGTAAAGCTCTTTGTGGTCTCCTCATAGCTTCAGCTGTCTGCGACTTATGTGTCCAGCTTCTTCAAGTGTACTGAGACGGATTCAAACTTATTGTTCAAATCGTTGTACATGCTGTCCACCTTAGTATTGAGATTCCTAGTAGACTTTTGTTTCTCAGCTGCAAGCTATTGAATGAGAGCTTTAATCTCATTATTAGAAGTTCCAGATGAACTATCTTGCCTTGTTGCCTCTTGTGTGTAAGGCTTGTAAGGTTTACTCCAATCTCCAGCCCCTGAATTCAACCGTTGGTTGTTCCATCTCTGCCCTGAACTCTGCACAAATGGTTTACCCTGAAATGGTGATCCGTGTGGCATTACTGGAGGGGGTATGACGATATTCTGTGGATTCTTGACGTTGGTGCTCCTATATGAGAGATAGTTCTGGTTATGTCCTCTGTTTTGCCAATTCACATAATGGACCTCTTTCTGATCTCCAGACATATTGGACTCAACCTCAACTTGATCAACTTACCTAGTGTCACCCAGTTGATGCACTCCTCAATTATCTCCTCGACTCGCCTTGATAAGCATGTAGAGCTTCTATGAAATCTCATCTATCCTCTGAATCTACACACTATTGACCTTCTTACTTCGATCATATTGTGGAAAATGGTTCCATGAACTTGCAGCCAAGTTGTCGATGAGAGTGAAGGCTTCATCCCTAGTGTTTGTCATGAAGTTTCCATTGCTAGCAGCATTTAAAGTGTTCTTATACTCCCATTTGATTCATCCATAAAAAGTGTTGAGCAGCTGCTCATCCGAATAACCATGATGGGGGCAATCTTGCTGGTACTCTTTGAATCTCTCCCAAGCTTCATGCAAAGACTCACCAGAACGTTGTTTAAACGCTGAAATCTTGCTTTTTAATGCTGCAATCCTAAACTTAGTATAGAACTGATCCAAGAAGGTAGCCCTAACTTTTTTCCACGTGGTTAATGAACGTGGAGGCAAAGATCGCAACCATCTAGAAGCTTTGTCAAAAAGTAAATGGTGAAGCAGCTTACACTTGACATAGTTTGTAGGGACTCCATTCGAGCTTGTGGTACTGCACATATCTTCAAAGTTCTCAATGTGATCCATCAGATTCTCTCCTGGGAGACCATTGAAGACATATTGCTTCACTAATCCAATCAGCTGAGGCTTGATCTCATAGTCTTGTCTCTGGATAGGTGGATGTCGAACAGCAGACCTATTCTGATAGTATGTGTGAGGTGTATCCATATCACCATAGCTCGGCGTTGAGGCTGTTCCTGCTGCCTCATAAGCATAGCTAAATCTCTCTACAATTGTTCAACCGTTTGCTGAACATTCTGGTTCCTCTAAACAGCAGGCTGAGTCTCACGATCCTGAGGAATTTGTTGGTTTTTCTGATTCATTGCTTTTGCTTTGTGATTTTCTCTTTCAATTCTAGCAAGTTCTTCGTTATCAAAACCAAGTAAATTATCTGAAGTTTTACTTCTTCGGTCATAAACCTGAAACAAAAACAAAAACAAGACACAAAACAAAATGTAAGTAAAAGATTATAGACTTGAAAGCAAATCTTAATCAAAAGGCAACCGATTGGTTCCCCGGCAACAACACCAAAAACTTGATCTGATCAAGTTTTAACCCTAAGCTATCTACTGCAAGTGCACAACAATGAAGTAATAGTACTATAGGGATCAAATCCACAAGGAACCAAAGATTGCACTTTTGATCATCAACTATATTTCTCAAGCTATACTAGTCAAAATTTAAGAGACAAACAAGGAACTTTAAACGATGTAAAACTTAATAATAAAAGCATCAAGCATAGGGTATTCATCGGGAAGTAGGAATCTAACTAGGGAAACTATTCAGAGTATTACTTAAGTTCAATTCTCGACTTGAACAGAAAGGTATAACAAGTCTACTCTCGCAGTACTCGAGACTTTACTCGACAATTTAAAGGTCCTAACTATCTTTTGTTCCAAATCTCGAATAGGAATTAAACAAGTAGGTCAAACTATCCACAATCAACCTAAACATCAGCTATCGCGGTTAAGGATTGATTGCTCATGTAACATAGGTCAGATTCCTTGCAAGCTTTTGGAGAGCTAACAACCTAAGTTCATAGTTTAGTTGATAAGGCTATTCTAAGCATTAAGCACAAGATTAGATGGAGAATAATCTTATTAGATTCGACTCTATTTGTCCCTAATCATTGATTCCTAAATCCCTAGAAACTCGGAACCTGATTAGTGAACTACTCAGACATAATCAAAATATAAACAAAAGACATAATGGAAATAAACTTGAATTGCATAAAAATATGAAATAGAGGGTTAGAGATTCTTCTCAATGTTGAATTCTCTCTATCTCTCTGGCTTACAAAATAACTCAAAAGTTCTCTGTGAATAATGGTCGATTCCTAAAAAGAAATAAAAGAGAAGTATTTATATGTCCTAAGATTTAGGTGCAAAAAAAAGAAAAATTAGGTATTTGCTTCGTAGCTTATTGATCGATCGATCATGGAGTTGATCGATCGATCTTGGACATGTGTGATCAATCTCCAACACGTCAGGTCGATCGTGGGGTTGAGCAATATTCTGGCAAGAAGGCTTGTTCGATCACTTAAGATGTTGATCGGTCGATCATAGGCTTTTTCTGTGAAACTTCATGTAATACTCCAAAACCATCCAAATGAGACTCAAATGCCAATGATCCAAGTTCCTACGTTTTCCACCTAAAAGTGACACAAAATACTGATAGAAACTCTAAAAGTAGGCATATTAATGAGCTCAAAACTAGTAAAACTAGAGGTATATCACATACATCTAGGTGTGATGTGTTTGCGATTATAGCCATGAACTAATTCTATGACGAGGAGGATTCAGCTAAGAGTCTTCCTTTTATGAATGTCAACTGAGAGTTTGCGATGATATGAGGCATTAAGGATTGCAGCCTTCCTGCTAGAAGCTTTGCAATCATTTTATACATAGAATTTAAGCATGCTATTGATAGAAACTAGGCAGGCTTTGAGGCTATTTGCAATATTCGAAATAGGACAAGGGTGCTTGAATTCCAAGACTTGAATAGTTTTCTAGTAATGAGGAATTCTTTGATTACTGCTGTTACTTCAACAATACCCAACAAGCTGTGAAGAATTTGGCTGAATAGCCATCATGTTCGCAAGACTTATTCCTAAGTAGTGAGAAAAAACCTCCTTGATATCCACGCTCCTGAAGGGGGCATCATGTTGACAAATTGTTCCCGAGAGCATCTGAAACCAACCAAGCTGGAGATGTCTACTTGAACAATGCCAGAAGGTGAATCACATGGTCCTAATAAGTTTGCAAAATAATCAGTATATAATGCACAGATATCGACATCAGAAGTAATTTTAGTGATTTTCCATGAAGGTGATAGGCTTGAGGTGCCTTTGAGTATGGTCACGAGGAAACAGAGAAGTATCAAGAAGAAAAGTGGCTAAGGCTTATGAGACTCTCAATCCAGTAGATAAAGTTGAGTTTACCAACTTCTATAAGAAATTGCTCTTCTTATTATGCTTACAAACTAACTAAAAACTAAACACCTCTCAAAGTCTTACCTTTGGTCACAACTCAACCAAGGTATTTATAGGCATTGACACAACTTGTTAATTTTCTTTTCCTGTTAGGAATATTTCATTTAATTCCTAATTTCCTTTTCTTATTAGGAATAGTTCCTTTAATTCCTAATCTTCCAACAATATCTTAGAGAATATCTGAATCTCTATCGCCATAGGCTAAAAAAGTGTATATCAACTTTCCCAAATTTATTCTTTGCTTGCCCTTAAGCAAACTGACAAGAATTTTTTTGGAGAAGAGGTTGCTCAAACGCCTGTGGCGATAGGGTCTGTTAATAGCTTGATCTAGTTTGTTTACCACGAGAGTAAATTCATTGTTTTGTGTTCTTGTTGCCTAGAGATTAGCTCTATTGACTGTTGTCACACGCCTAGTTGATCTAAGAGTCACACTGATCCATGATACTCACTCTCCATAAACCTATTTTCTCACCCTGTGCTTGATTTATTTTTATTACTTGTTGCTATTTGCTGCTTTGCTTTGTTTTCACGCTGTTTACTATTCTTTGTTTAATTTACTTTTAAGTTCAACTTAATTGATGCTCAAATCTAATTTAGGTTGTTAGACAAAATTCACTCTAATTGGCTTAGATTAGAGTAGTTAACCACATCCTAAATGATAGCTACACTCCATTGACACCTTTTGTGCTACTTTGACACGTTAGTACAATAGGATTTGAAAATGACAGTAAAATCTTGTTATCAAATTGACGCTGTTTTCCGGGGATTGATGTCGTCCTCAATCCAATTTCTGATGTTAACTTCAACGAACTACACGGTGTGGGCGATGCGAATGAAAGTGATGTTAGGGGTTCACAAGGTTTGGGAGTTTATTGAAGATGATTCAAAAGATTCCGAGAAAAACGATAGCTATTGGATTGTTTTTCCAATCTATTTCGGAGGAACTTATATTGCAAGTAGGAGAGCAAGATTACGCAAAAGGAATATGGACAACAATCAAAACTAGATTCCTTGGTGAAGATCATGTTGAGGAAGCAAGACTTCAAACCCTAATGAGTGAGTTTAGAGATTGAAGATGAAAGAAAGTGATAGCATCGATAGCTTTGCGGGAAAGTTATTCGAATTAGCTTCAAAATCGGCTGCACTAGGAAAATCTTCTGAGGAATCTAAGCTTGTGAAGAAATTTCTTAATAGCTAGCCAAGAAAGAAATTCATTCAAATCATAGCTTCACTTAAAGAGGTTCTCGATTTGAATGCTACAAGTTTTGAAGACATCATCTGTAGAATCAAAACTTATGAAGAGAAAATTGTTGGTGAGGAAAATCAACAAAACAAAGAGAATGAATTACTCTATTCAGATCATGGATCCAGAAACAAAAAGGAAAAGAATGAGGCAGAGAAGGAAATACCAAAGATCAAAAGAGCAAAAGAGATATGTCTAAAGTGATTTGTTTTAGATGTGATAAACTGGGGCACTTTGTATCTAAATTTTTGGATCGAAAACAAAGATTTCAAGAGGAAAATAAAGTTGAAGAAGAGGATACGGAAGAGGCCGATGAGTCACTTTATATGCATGAGTTAGTGTTCTCGAATGAAGAAGATTTATCCGAAGAAGATTTGAAGTTTAAGGGGGAAATTGTTGGATAAGCTTGAGAGGAAGTATTCCTAATAGGCAAAGAAAATTAACAAGTTGTGTTAATGCCTATATATACCTTGGTTGAGTTGTGACCAAAAGTAAGACTTTGAGAGATGTTTAGTTTTTGAGTTATATTTCTAAACATAATAAGAAGAGTTATTTCTTATAATCAAAGTGTGTTACAATCTCGATTTACAAGCTTGAAGTCTTTACCAACAATAGAGGCTTTAGTTAATGAATAAGATTGGTTGTCGTTTGTATTAAGTTGTATGTCGTTTTATTATGTGTTGTCGTTTAAGGGTTATGTAGACTATTTATATTCTTAACCTAAGTTGGAAACATTTTATGCATTTATGAAAGTAATAGATAAATCCTCGTGCTTTGCACATGACAAAGTTATTTTTTTGCATACATATTTAAACTATTCGAAAATCAAATATTATGTTATATTTTTATATATCTAAATTACTAATAAGTATATATCTATATATATATATGTTAATAAGCATATATATATATATGAGTTCGTTTTGATTTTTTCGTCATATATATACGTTTGTTTATTTATAATTAGTTCAAGACTTCTGAGATTTTTTTTATTATCAAATCAGATTTGAGTACACTCACAATGAAGGGAGCTTTAGTGAGTGCACCAATTGTACAACCACCAGATTGGGACTTACCATTTGTAACACCCTAAACCCGAAATTCTCAAATTCTACACAAGTTTTAGCA
>OVBA01004017.1:924-25221 GCA_900406435.1 Lepidium aucheri
TTTATTGTGAATTTAAAATAATTTATTATAATTTATTTAAAATCTATTATAATTTATTACAATTTATTATAATATATTTTAATTTATTTTGATTTTATTTTAATAAAATTTATTTGACCGTACACGTGTCGCGTGTTCAGCCAGACACGTGTCACGTTAACGGTTGACTAACGAGTTAACGGTCAACATTGATTTTGGCCGAAAAATAATAGTTCGTGTATGAAATTTACAATTTTTATTAATAAACTTAGGTTTAAGTCTGACACACAATTTCGTGTATGAATTAGCAAGACGTCAAAAGTTTATGTAGGTTTCGGCCATTTTCCCGTCTTTTAACTATGATTTTCGAAAACTATTTTATAGAGCACAGAGCACAAGCTGATGGGATAAAAATCCTATATTAGAGACGAGTTAATCTTCGTAGGATAAGAAACATGTTTGTGTGATTCCACTCTTGCGGGAAGGACGCTGATGAGAAGAAATCTGAGACTTCTCGAGTTACTTATGGTCCAACTATTTCCCTGTAGTTTTTGTAAACTAGTTCTGTCATACCATCATGACCTGGGGCACTCGCTGAGTTGATGGAGAAGGCTGCCTCGTTAATATCCTTAGCCGTCACTCGCCTAGCTAAGTTGTGTTCATTACGCTTGTCACTTTTGGTTGGAAGTCCTGAAAGACATTGTTTAATCCAACTGGATTGGAAGACTTAAGGAGCTCGGCAAAGTAATTACAAGCCACTTCTCCTTTCAATGCTTCCTCATATTGATCAATCCTTTGGCTGTCTGTGAATTTTTCAATAGACTTTCTAGTTCTATTGATTTTCACTGAGGCATGAAAAAACTTTGAATTATTGCCGCCTTCCTTCAACCACTTTACCCTGCTTTTTTGACTCTAATATTTCTCTTCTTCTCTATTGGCAGCAACTAGTTCTCTTTGTATCGTTACCAAACTCTGGAAATTCGGATTCGGTTTCGAGTGCTCAGCATCCAAAATACGTTGGAGCTTAAGGATCTGAGATCTAGAGTACTTAATGATTTCATGCATCCTCTAATTCTTTCCATAACAGCCTTGTTGCCGCTAGGAAAGTGTGAATTCCAACCCTGATCAATTGTTCTAAACACCTGTGGCTTTGAAAATAGTCTCTTGTCTAACTTGAAAGTTCCTTTGTATCCTTCCTACATTGCTGATAATTTGACCAGAACAGGTTTATGGTCCGATGCTCTTTTGTCTAGAAACAATTGTTTAGAGTTTGGGAACTGTAAGTATGTCCTAACTATTCAGAGTCAGATGGTTTAAAAAATATCTAGTTAATGATTTTGACATAAGATATTTATTTTTTCCTCACCACATATAGAAAATTAAAGAGAGGTTTTAAAGGTGAATTTTAGACTTTTAATTGAATGGTCCACAAATAAAAATTATAGTTTTAGCTTTGGGTAGTTGGATATTCGAATCCGATCAGGTCAGGTATTTGGGGTTTCAGGTTTTTGGAGTTTAACTATATAAAATTCGTTCAGATATTTGTACGGGTTCGAATTGAGTTCGGATATTAAACTTTGGATTGGGATCGGATTTGGTTCTTAAAAAATATCCTATTTCAGATCAGATTCGGGTATCCGAATTTTTATTAATCTTTTAATCTAAACATTTTCAAAAAAATTCAAAAAACTCTTAAAAAATCATAATTTAGTTAAAAAATTAATCTTTTAGTTTTTTAATTCTTATTTTGATTCTAAATTAATTATTATATTTAGATTTATAATTATAATTTTGAATATTTATGTAATTAAAATTTTATATATAATTAAATTTTATAAATATAGTTTATATTTTGGATATTTCGGGTATCCGTTCAGGTTTCAGGTTTTATCCGATCCGATTCGGATACCCACCTCTCATAATCCAAAACTCATTCTGGTATTTTGTATATTTTGGTTCGGTTCGATATCAGATATTTCGGGTCGGGTTCGAATAGGAATTTGGCTTTCGGAAAATATGTCCACGGCTAAATTATACACTTACTGTACAAATATTTTGGCTAAAATTAATAAAAGTATCAAGGATGCTGACAAGTCAGATTGATAATCAACAAAATGACAATATAGAAAACAGTATTTGAAAAGTTGTCTCTTATACATTTTATGTTAGGTTATGTTTCTTACATATTAGTCACATTTATGTTTCACACGTGAACAAATTTACATTATTTATTCACGTAGAATTTCAATAAGTGTACTAGTTTTGAAAAATGGAACATAAAAAAATTTCCTTAAATATTTTTCCATTTAATTGCGTAATGTAATTTGACCATATATAAAATTATTATTATTATTATAACAATAGTAACAACAATTATCCTAGTTTAGCTGTTATAGTTTTTAGCTATATATATATTACATCAAATAAGCAAGTGATAACACAGCACAAAGTGAACTTAACTAATCTTTAACTCAAATCTTTTTCTTTAAATTCTTTTTCCAATTATCGTCTTCTCAATTATCAAAAAGAAGATAACATTACAAGAAAACACGCGGTTTGCTACAGAAAATTGCGAGGCCAAAATTCCATCGCAAGAACTGTGATGGTGTTGCAATAAATTTAGGACGTATGACAAGTCGTCGCAAAAGTGTCGCAAATTTGCGACAAAATACGGGCATCGGAAGTCCGTAGCATATTCGTGAGACACTTGCGACATTTTTTTTCCGTTGTATGACCTGCGACGTTTTTGTGAGGTCGGATAGTCATAGTAAACTTACCTTCTTTTCCTATAAATAGGCCCCATTTTCATTGTATATTCTCACAAAAAAATAACAAAGACACCTCGATCCAAAAAATCTAGGGTGACACATGTCTCTAAGCTCCGCGACACCTCGGAATTTAAGTTCGGATTACCAAAATTCATTCTCTGACCCACCAAAACAACAATACTTTTAATAATTTTGATTAGTGTTGTTTTTCCGGTGGGTCAAACCATGAATTTCAGTGATTCGAGCGTAAGTTTTGATGCATCGTAGAGTTTATAGACGCACATCACTCTAGATATTTTGGATTCAGGTGTCTTTTTTATATTTTCCCTGAGATTTTTTGCGACGCCCTTGCGACAGAAATCACCATAGCGTCGCAAAATCCTCAGCATATTTGCGACACCTTTGCGACGTTTATGGGTCTGGCGTCGAAAGGTGTCGCAAACCCAAAAACAGAGATTTTTTGCTAAGTGTTAGGTACAACCATAGCCTTATAGATTATCGTATATTATCTGAATGTGATCACAAAATATTCGGACAATATAAGTCTCTGATTTCATATAATCAATATAATCAATCTCGGATATATTCTAGAAGTCTTTTGATTACCAAATGTATTCAAAGTACTTAGCAAATTCAACAGTTTCGTTGATTCTCTGAAATTGACTCGATAATCACTTTTCAACCCGATTAAAAATATTATACCCACTTAAGGTATTCCTGAACATGTTTTAGAACTTCTATTGATCCCCGAATGTATCCTTCACACTTAGCAAAAATTCACGGTTTCTGGATGTGCGATACATTTGCAATGCCAAGCCCAAAAATGTCACAAAAGCATCGCAAATTTGTGATAACTTTGCGACGTTTTTGGGCTTGGCGTCGCAAACCCAGAAACCGAGAATTTTTGCTAAGTGCTTAGGCACAACCATAGCCCTATAGAATACCGTATATTATCTGAATGTGATCACAGAATATTCGGACAATGTTTCGTAGTCAATCATCAACCCGATTTAGAATTCTAAATCCAGTATAATCAATCCCATACATATTCTAGAAGTATTTTGATTACCAAATATATTCAAAGTACTTAGCAAATTCAATGGTTTCGTTGATTCTCTAAAATTGATTCGATAATCACTTTTTAACCCGATTAAGAACATTATATCCACTAGAGGTATTTCCGAACATGTTCTACAACTTTTTTTGATCCCCGGATGTATTCCTCACACTTAGCAATATTCAAAAATATAAAAAACCCCTGTTCACTCGCAATTTTGTCGCAAACCTTGCCACGGCCTTGCGATGGACCGTAGAAAACCCAAGTTTCCTCGCAAGATCGTCGCAAGCTTGCAACAGTCCTGCGAGGGCTACATTAAAATAAAACAACTCCCCGGCTTCTTCTTCTCCATTTGCTTCTTCTTCCTTCTTCCTCTGCGCCGAATTTTCTCTTCATTCTCGCCGCCGCCAAAGTCAGGTAAACCACTCTCCTCCCTTCTTTTCTTCTTCTTTTGCTTTTCTATTCCAAATCTAATTAAGTTTTTCTTGTTTGGCCATGAATTTGACGACGCCAGAGCTAGTTCTTCCTCTCTCACCGCCGTGGGTGTTCTCCCGCCGCCGATGTTGCTCTCCCGCCAAAAGTAAGTCATTCTCCTTTGATTTTTTTAGAATCTAGATCTAGGACAAAATTGGTTGAATTTAGATGCTAGCTTTTAGATTTAGGCTTGAATTTGTTCAATCTTTAGTTTTAGATTGAAGATTTTTGGATTTTAAAATTTTTTTGATATTTAAAAAATACTTTGAACATTTTAAAACAGTTTTAAAAACGTTTTTTTTTAATTTTAAAATGTTTTTTAATTTTAAAACTTTATCAAAAACGTTTTGTAATTTTAAATCAATTTTTAAAACGTATTTTTATGATTTTAAAATATTTTTAAAAACTTTTTTGTAATTTTCAAATATTTTTTTATTTTAAAACATTTTAAAAATTGTTTTTGAAGGTTTTAATCGATTTTTGAAAATTTCTCTTTGTAAAAACATTTTGAAAAACATTTAATAATTCTAAAAACAATCTTTAAAACATTGTGTAATATTAGAAGCAATATTAAAACATTTTTGATGATTAAAATTCATTTATGAAACTAATTCAAACATTTTTAAAGATTTGTTAATTAAAATTTTGAATTATATTGATTTATAAAATGATCAATATAATCAGACTATCCCAAAAGCTTTTCCGCCAAATGTCAGGCGTTCGAGTCCCCGTGGTTCAATTTTTTTTTCACTTTTCCCTTACGACTGTAGTGCGACTGATCTGTCACATAGTGTCACTTCAGTCATAAGAGGTAAATTATTTTAAAAAATTTGCAAGCCGCAACTCGAACACGTAACACTTTAATTTGAAGCTTTTTTGGTAGTCCGATAACCACTGGGCTATCAGACTCTTTCGAACATCAAACGCGGCTATTAATATATATTACATAATATTCATATGTTGAGTTTTACAAAAACATAATAATTTCATCAAAGAGAATGAAATTGAATGTGTTTTCTAAATTAATTTTAAATATCATATATAATCCTTCCTAATTGGATAATACGATGTATAAACATCATGTATCAATGTAAAATGAAGTTTTCGAAATATTTTCTTCAAGTTATGTTGCCAAAACCAATAATTCTAAAAAATTAGTCACAGAATAGTACAACTGATCTACGACTACAGTGAAAACCCAGTCACAGATGAGTTACAACATTTGTAACTGATATGTGATTACGTTGTTTTTCCCCGTATTAGTCGCAGATCAGTCACAACATTTGTAACTGATCTGTGACTGGGTTTTATTATAATCGCAGATCAGTTGCACTATTCTGTGACTCATTTTTTAAAATAATCAATTTTGGCAACATAACGTGAAGAAAGTATTTCTAAAACTTTAATTTACATTGATACATGATGTTTATAAATCGTATTATCCAACTAGGAAAGATTATATATAACATTTCAAATTATTTTAGAAAACATGTTCAAGTATATGTAAACAAACTCATTAACTTATAGTACATTATGTTTCAAATGTATTCTCACTGATGAAAATATTATGTTTTTATTTCTATGAATTATGAAAACTACATACTTTATTGTATTCATTAACATTAACTCTCTGAAAGGATATTGATTTCGAACGAAAGCAAATTCCACAAGTTCTTTGGAATTTTTGTAAAACCAAACATATTAATATTACGTAATATATATTAATAGCCGCGTTTGATATTTGAAAGAGTCTGATAGCCTAGTAGTTATCGGCTACCACAAAAGCCTTTCCACGAAATGTCGCAGGTTTGAGTCCGTGTGATTCGATTTTTCTTTCACTTTGCCCTTGTGACTAAAGTGAGACTGCGTTACAGATCAGCTTTCATTCAGTTTAAAGCTTTTGTGGTAGTCCAATAACCATTGGGCTATTGGACTCTTTCAAACGTTTAATCCGTCATTGTAATATATATTAGTTCTTTTTAAGTGTTCGGTTTAGCAAAAATTTGTGGGAATTTGCGGCTAACCATAATCATTTACAAGGATTACAATATCATTTCAAACACACTTATTTTTACTAGAACTTAACTCGTAAAAAACATCTAATTTTTTTAATAAATACAAAATCCTTGTGTTTAAAATATTATTCTTTGTCTACATCGTTCTCTTAGTCATCATCCAATGACAACATATTACATTGAAATTCATCTTCTGGTTCAGTATCTCCAACTTCGACATCAATCAGAACTGAGACTGGAATGTTGACTGATTAATCAGTCACACATTTTCGGTTACATTAGGCACAAAACAAGGTGTACCTAACATTGTGTGACTGTTTTGAGACTGAGTTTTGAGACTGGGCAAACAGTCGCACATCAGTCACACTGTGCGACTAATCTGCTTCTTTTTCACCGAGTTGCAAATTAGTCTTAACTTAGTCGCACATTTGCTACTAATGTGCGACTAATAAATTCAGTATTAAAGTTGAGACTAATTCGAGACTATTTTCTTGTAGTCTCACTTTAGTCGCACATCAGTAACATTGCAGTATCAAATTTTGCGACTGTAAATTCAGTCATACTTTACAATCTCAAAACGCGTGTTTTCTTGTAGTGGAAAAATGGTTAGAAGATGCCGACAAACTGGGCTAGAGCAAAAGCTGTTGAGAAGATATCTTTAGCAAGACTTGAAGCTTCCTTTCTCTATTATGTGGCAGACACCCGGCGACTCTATTAGAGCTAGGGTTGCACTCCCTTGTTCCCTCTTGTGAGAGAATGTATATTCAGTTTTTCTCTGTTTCATAGAAATTTTACCGTAGCTCAACACAAACTTTGATTTTGATGAGCAATTTATGTTGTTTGACTGCCTCATATGACGCCAGAACTAGGATTGTTCCAAAACTCTATTCAGAGACAATAACACATATCCAAACCTATCCCAGAGCTTCAGAGTGTGTGTTTATGTGCTTGAAAAGCCTCTTATATTGCATTTATGTATGTTTTGAGCTGGAATTGTATTGCTCTTGTTTTATCTCATCTATTGTGTCCATGAATGCTTTAGTGTTAATGAAATCAATTGTTTGACAAAAAAAACACATCATTAAGAGCATCTCCAACTCTACTATATTTTTCCCTCTAAACTTTATAATAGAGTAAATTTATCTTTAACCCCACTCTAAATCTTACTCTATAATAGAGTAATGAACAATATTGTTCTATATTTGGGGTTGTTTATATTTGAAAAATAGTCATTTTAACTTTTAAATGTTATTATACATTTAACTAATTATATATAGAGCAACCATTACTTTGTTGATGTTAAAATATTAGATCGACGATTTTTTTTTGTCAACCTTACTCTTATAATTAGATCGACAAGATCCAATCCATGGCCAAAGTCTATATCTTAAATTCTTATTTTTCATTTCTCTTGTATCAGGGAGGAATTAAATTTTGACGCCTAAATATTTGTAAAGTGACTATTACCACTGAGCTACCTGTCATACGCCGAAGATAATTTATTTTATATAAAGTATATATATAATTAATTTAAATTTTAGAATACAACATTTAATTAAAAACACAATAGCATAGTAAAGTTTTAATAGGTTACATTTGTATTCTACTAAGATTTGTTAATACATTAATAGTAAATTTTAAGAGCATCTCAAATTGATTGTTCTCCCTTAGTTTTTTTGTCAATATATAACTATTAGATCGGTATTGGATTTATAGCATAAGTTTTCTAACTATAGCTGGGTGAGATTCTCCCTTGCTTTAAATTTTCAACTTTTTAAGTTTGTAGTATAAAAATAAAATAAATTGGTTAAACTGATGACTTGATAAATAATATATGTTTTGAGAAAATAAAAAATATGGAAAAAATATATTTTAAAAGTTTTTTCTTTATAGATCGAAAAATAAAATAATGATAGGAGCAAAACACAACTCTACTTTAAAAATATTCTATTATAAAGTAAAAATTAGAGTAATCCTTTAAAGATGCTCTAAAATTTATAGTACTATTTGACTGGTTGTTTTTTTCTTTTATCTGACATCAATTATTTGACCGCTGCTGTGTGTCATGAATTGTTTAACTAGTGATTATCACCAAGTCAGATGATTACTACGTAATTTGGTTTCACAATTAGTATACTAGCTTTGTTCTATGTAATCGTTAACCAGTCAATAATTCACAATGTAATTCATTCAATAATCGTACATTATATATTCCGGTCATTTTTAGTATGACTGAATAAATATTATTCTTGGGTAAAATGAGAAGAAAAAGAAAGGAAAGTGGTAGATACTTTCATCAACCATGATAATTTTCGTATTAAAAAAAAGATTTATTATTTGACCATTGTTTGTTGACGTCAATGATTTGACCCTCTTTTAATTATTTAATCAGTGCTAATATCTAAGTAAAATGAAATATTAATAAATTAGTAATCAGTCAATAACTTCAACGATTCATTATTGATTAAAAATATATAAACAGATTCACCTAAAAAATAAGATTTTTCTTTTACAAAAGGGAGTTTTTAACCAATCAACGACTAGCTGCACCACTTGGACAAGGTTGATCAATTGTGGCAAAATGCCTAAAATTGAATGTCTCTCTATTTTTCTTTTTATTTTTTCTTCAACATTTTTCTGATCCAACATGTGTTTTTGAAATTATAAATGTTATACAAAATATTTCAGAAATTATGCATCTTGACCACGTAATACTCTCGGATAATTTTATGTTGTCATATTTTCCTTTTGTCAACAATTATAATGCTGTCATATAATATATTTACAATTTATTAGAGCTTTTATTCCATGATTTTTTCTTTATTGTTATTAAATTTTCTTCTTGGAATAAAAACTAAAGGAGACCTCTCGGAATGGAAACTAAATAAAAACTAAATAAAATAATGGAGAAAATGTTAATTAAATATCAAACTTATCAAAAATCTCAAGTCAAACACCCAACTATCATAATTCCAGATTAAACAGTGCATTTTTAGTTAATTTCTATTAAAATCCTGAATTTCTCGTTGACTGAGTATATTTACCCCCGACAGTAAGTCACTTAATGGAATTAATGAATCCCGTTTTAATCATATTTTAATCATGTGAAATCTCTGAATAAAGCTTTGCATTTCACAATTAGTTATTTCTGTTAAACAATTTAAGGTAAGGATAGATCAGTTCGGTCTACGCAAAATTCAGGGTTTTAATAGAAGTCAACTATAAATATATGGTTTAATATGAAATTATGATAGTTGGATGTTTGATTTGAGATTTTTGGTAAATTCGATGTTTGATTGACATTTTCCCATAAAATATTGCATGTTGTCTCATGAGAGTAATTTATTTTTGTCAATTGGTTAAATATTGTTTCTAATATATGTTTCTATTGTTTATTCTAAAATAGAGAAACTCTATAATAGATATATATTTTTTCCAATGTATTTTTCTATTTTCCGTAGTAAAAAATAGAGTTGGTTTGGAGATGCATGTCCTCGGCTTTCACATGAGTGATTGTTTTAAGAAATATGTATATTTGTCAAAACAATATTTTTAGTTTTTACATATAAGTTTTCAAAGTTAACTTCACACTACAGAATTACTGTTCATTTACCTACACTTAAATGCCTATGAAAATTTTCTTTTTCCAAATGATTAATTCTGTTGTAACTTTCTAGTAGGTAAATTTATTCGATTATGAGACTACGTACTAGTTTGTTGTTGAGATTTGAAAAAAAAAAAATGTTATAACACTTCAATATCTTTGAACCAGTGTCTATATCCATTCTTCATCTACAAAAATTATAATAAATATCTTCACTTTTGGGGTTAGGGTCTAATTGTTTTGTATAAATGGGTAATTTCATATTTTTACAAATGTCAAAGTGTATAAATCATACATATTAATCAAAAGTGATTTTCCAATTTTTTTTTGTCATCTTAACTCAAATAAAATCAAGATTACATTAGAACAAATTAAGCTTAAAAACAGAAGATAAAAACTTAAGCGTGATTCCGGAAAAAACTCTTAGTTGATCGTGCAAGGTTGTTCACCTTGTGGTTAAGTGCTCTAGGTATCTTGACGACAGAACATGTATAATAGAAACTCCGCAGGCGAAAAAATCCTCCAGATATGGAGAAAAAGCTGGCCAAGCTGTTGGGTCTTCTAGCATACTAATTAGTTCTAAGCAATCCACCAGGAACATGACTTCATCAATCCGAAGAGAGTGAAGAAAGAACATAGCCCAAAGATCCCCCTTGAATTCTGCGTGCAGAGCAGACTTCTCCGAATACGCCGAGCTCCCATTTGCGTGCCTCCCAAATGGTCTTGAAAGCCGTACCACCCAATCCCGGAGAAAGGATCGGAGTCCTTTCATGACGCATCCACCATACATTTGTAACCTATAAATACTGGATTTTGTGCTAAAGGATGAGAAGTGATATCAGATGGGGAAGAAATTATCAGAGGGTAACAGCTTTTAATCACTACTATCCCCTTTTGTCCTTCCCTCCATGAATGAGCTTCATCATTTGCATTTTGAGGATCTCCCGAGACTCTCGATCAATATTAGAAAATATTTTATCATTTCTGGCCTTCCATAAGAACCATAGAATCCACAAAAAATTTTCATAGTCCTCTGTGTGCGGTAAGCGCCAAACAAGAAAATCAATGTTTGAATAGATGGATTGTCCTGGAAAAGATTGACTTGCAAGTATGTTCGAAAGGGCCCATGATTGAACAGCTGGAGGGCACTCGAAGAGAATATGGTTGATTGTTTCAGAATCTGCACCGCATCAGTCACAACGTTGATCGCAACTTATACCTCGTTTACTCAGATTCGATTTTGCCGCCAGATGTCCAGAAATGGACTGCCACACAAAGTGTTTTAACTTCTGTGGAGCTTTTATATTCCATACTTGTGCTTGCAAGTCCTGTATATTTGGCCTTAAAACATAGTTTTGGTTTATAGATAATGTTTTTTCTGCTCAGTATCCGGATTTAACCGTATACATCCCAGATTTATTAAAGTGCCACCCAAATTTATATGGTCTTGCCCTTTGAGGAATGTGTATCCCCAGGATTAATCGTACATCTTGAGGCCCAAAAATTGATTTAAGAACGGAATTCTCCATAGTCGTGATTGTGAATCTATCAGATCTAAGACTCTCAGTCTCGGGTGAATATGCGATGCCAAACCCCTTGTTGGGCGTGGGAGTTTATCCGGAATCCATGGATCCGACCATACTTGAATTGATTCTCCATTCCCTACTCTCTTGATGAGCCCCTTCATTACCAGGGCCCTTGTAAAAATAATACTCTTCCAACCATATGAGGGAGAATATACTCTACGGGGTACAAGAGTATTTGACCCCTCAAAATAACGTGCTTTTAGAATTCGGGAAATAAGTGAACTGGGATGATCTAAAAGTTGCCAAAGTTGTTTTGCCAGCAAAGCAGAGTTAAACTCCTCGACTGTCCAGAACCTAACCCGCCTTCAAGTTTAGTTCTGCATAGTTTCTCCCATTTAGTCTAATGAATACCTCTTGTGGTACTTGAATTTTGCCACCAAAATTTTGCAATAGCATCCGAAATCTTAGCTACCGTCGTTTTAGGTAGTCGATAGCACGACATTACATAAGAAGGAATTACTGTTAGAACTGATTTGATCAAGACTTCTTTCCCCCTTTTCGACAGAAATTTTGCCGACCAAGAGTTTATCCTGGCGTTAATTTTATTCGCTACAAAAGCAAAGACTTTGGTTTTGGCCCCCTCTAGGCCTTCAGGTAGTCCCAAGTATGTACCCATCCGACCAAGATTTCTGATACCTAGATGTTCCTGAATTTTGTGTCGTCTCACAATATCGATATCTTTCCCGAATTGAATTGACGATTTGTCAAAATTTATTTGTTGGCCTGAAATCCTTTCATAGTCTTTTAAAACATTCATAATCATTTCTGTTTCCTCCATGTTGGCCTCATAAAATAATAAACTATCAACGGCGAATAATAAATGCGAGACCTTCGGATAAGTCCGCGTCACCAATATCCCAGTTAGTTGATTTCAAGACTCGACCAGTTTTCCAAATCTTTCAAAGTTCATATATCCATAAAACCCCTAATTATTTGTTACTATTTTTATTGTGGCATAAAATATTAATATATTAATTGGAGAGGTGTTTTGGTCATGTGTACTCCCTCCGTTTCATATTAGTTGTCATTCTAGAGTTTGACACACATATTAAGAAAATAGGCGAATGTTTTATTATGCCCTTATTTGACTATTAGAATTCTAAACCATTTAATATTTTATTTATTTAATTAGGGGCAAATGAGATAATCTTTATATCAAAAATTACATTGGGAAATGAGAATGACAACTAAAATGAAACAAAAAATTTAGGGTAGAATGACAAGTATAATAAAACGGAGGGAGTATGTGTTATTTCTGCTATTTTCTTTATCTCAATTCAATTTTTAAAAATTACGTGTGTCCTATATAATATTAGAAATTTAAGAATTAATCATGAATCTTGCCAAACCAATTGTTGTGAGAAGACTAAAATGTGTGATTAGATGAAAATGGGATACACTATAACTTGAAACTTCCCATTATTGAACAAGTACCGGTCCATGCAAGCTGAGGATGATTGTAAGATAGTCACTTATTGCATCTTTGAAACTTGTGTGTTAAAGTCATTTATGTCGTGTTGAATAAATCTAAAAGATATTGCGACGCTAGTGCTATAATTAAGACGCGGTTCACATAGATTGGTCTTTCGTCTTATTAATAGTTCGATTCCAAATTTCAAGATATAATTTTGGACTCGTCTCGTCGAGTGGATCTATATATTAGTTCTCTGTTCTATTCCGAAATGTTGATGTAGATTATTTTGACCATACGACTTTGAATAGCATCCAATAACGGAAAAAAAAACGAAGACTTTGACTAACACCACCCATCAAGACAAAACCAAAACAAATACAAGAAGACTTTGAATAGTTACAGTTTTGTATAGGATCTAATAAATGGTAAAAGTTGAACTTAGCTGAATTAATATGGAATCTAACTAAATTTTTGTTTTATTTTTTTAGTGGAATCTGGTCGAATAAGTTAAAATCAAATGGTAATAGAAAAATATGGTTGAATTTGGTAAAATATAAAATATTAGTTTAGTAAGAATATAAAAAATATTGTGTCCCATAAATTAGTTGAATGGAACCTAGATTTGTATATATGAAAAACCAAATATGAATTTGATTATACCGAGAACTGATTCGCATATCCAAATTACATGAAATACATTTATATACCTATAATTGTTATTATTAAAAATTAATATATAAATATTCAAATTTATTATTAGTTCAAATATTTATTTAGATTGTAAATTTTGTTAGATTATTTTTACTAAATCTTATTTTTTTATTTTAAAAAAATATAAATTCGAACTCGATCAAAATTGAAACCAAATAATTCACATAAAATTCAGATATTTAAAAAATTACCATAATCGGACCATATATGATCTATACCGAACCGAGCATAATCCATAAGACGTCGAAGTGGCCTTAATTGAGTGTAATCAAAATTTTGAAAAGCCTAATTAAAATCTGCATGAATCTTGAATGTGTATATTAACTAGAAGTACACAACTTAGCTTATTATTTATAATAAACTATTTATAATTTAAATATTAAAATTTTATATAATAAAAAGTTGTGAAATCATAAAAGTTTTATATGTGCAAATGGTAACAGCTAAATTGTGGAATGAGCTGGATTCAGCTAAATCCAACTAAATAATCTGAATTGATGTTATCATTTGGTGCCATAGACAAAAAAAAATTGACATTTTGGTAGCCCTAGTGGATTCCGAGTAGTTTTCAATTTATGAAGAATATAATGTTTAAGGAACAAGTCAATTTCCAACTTTTAATTAGAAAAATTTAAATGAAGACATTGAATATCATATGCATCACATAATCCGAAATTTTTGTCAATCACTTAGATCAACAAAGTCTGATGCATCATCCAAAACTTATTCTTTAATCTCTTATTAATTATTACATAAAATAAAATACAATTAAACATCAAATACTTTAGCTGAGATATTTAACCCAAAATCTTTAACCAAAAAAAACATATAGTCCTAGATTTTTTCAATTGACTTTGACTTGACTAAAGTTGCAATTACTTTAACCTTGTTTCCTTAAAATTTAACTTTTATACAAAGAAAAGAATAAATTAACTGTTTAATATAAAGTAAAGATTGCGATTAGAATCAGAAAGTCTAATCTGGTCCTCTCTCTGAGCCATGCAGCGTAGCTTATCATCTACGGTATAATAATATATCTTCTTCTTCGTCTCGTGTTTTTGTTTGTATATTATAATGAGATATATATCAATTAGCTCAACATTTTTGACTAAAATCTCCAATAGTATAACTCCATTTACTGCTATAAATACAATACTTGGTTCAAACCAAAATCATCACACCAAAACCTTAAAGAGAGAAACATCATGGAGCTTATCAACTCAAACCCTTTCTTTTTAACACTTTTAGCATTGTTCCCAATTCTCTTCTTCATTTTGAAAGAGAAGATCAAATCAAGCAAGCTTAATCTTCCTCCATCCCCTAAAAAGCTTCCTTTCATTGGAAACCTCCACCAAATTGGTAACTTACCACACAAGTCACTGTATGACCTCTCTCTAAAGCATGGACCTCTCATGTTTGTTAACCTTGGAACAACTCGTTACCTTGTGGTCTCATCAGCTGAAGCTCTTGAGGAGATAACGAAGAATCATGACATTGAGTTCTCGAATCGACCCGCAATCACTAGCCTTCTTCCTTTGAAGGGTAATGGTCAAGACATGGTGTATCATCCTTATGGAGATCACTGGAAGAATCTAAGAAAGGTTGGTGCTCTTCATCTCTTGAACAAAAACGCCGTGAATCGATTTCATTCGATGAGAGACGAAGAGATCTCAAGTATGTTGGAGACACTTAATGCTTCAAACGTAAAAGGTGAAGATATCGATATGTCGGATATGTTCAATGCTGTGGTTACCAATATCTTTCATAGATCGTTCACTGGTGGCAACCAAAGGAAAGAGAGTGAAACGAGGAAGTTTTTGGATTGGGATCTTAAATTCAAGAAGCTTATGGGATCTTTATGTGTTGAAGATATGTTTTCGAGTTTAGCTTGGATCGATAGACTCACTGGTTTTACAAGTCTTCTAAAGAGTACTTACTCGGAGTTGGATGGTTTTATGGAGAACCTCGTTAATGAAAGAGAGAAAGATAGTTATGTAGATGTTCTTCTTCGTCTCCGAGACAAAGATAAATTTGACTACGACGTTAAAGCTATCATGGAGGTATGTATCTAGAAATGAGTTGACTATTTTTTGTTTTGTTTTATAATCCTGGTAGAGGTAGACTCATTACTACATAATATATTTCTGATACTAAATTACTCTTGATTCAATTGTAGGGGTCATTTGTTGCGGCTATAGAATCTGTAGCATTGGAGCTAGAGTGGTTAATGTCCGAACTCATTAAGAATCCTGAAGTTTTGAAAAAAGCTCAAGCAGAAGTACAACGTGTAGTTGGAACCAAATCTAAGATAACCAATAATGAAATTGAGCAAATGCCTTATCTAAGATGTATCATTAAGGAGAGTTTAAGGTTGCATCCTCCAGGCATAGTTCCAAGACAAACATCATCAAAGTGGATTAAAGTAGGAGGCTACGATATTCCTCCAAATACCAAAGTTTTAGTGAATCTCTTTGCGGTTCAACGTGACCCTAAGGATTGGGAGAATCCAGATGAGTTTATCCCTGAAAGATTCATGAAAAAGAACATTGATTTCATGGGAAACAAAGGGTACGTTCCATTTGGTTTTGGTCGAAGGAACTGTCCTGGTATGGCTTATGGTCTTGCGTTGCTTGAAGAGATTTTTGCTAATCTCTTGTACCGGTTTGATTGGAAGATGCCTGATGAGTCTAATCCAGAAAAGCTTAGTATGGATGAGGTTTCTCAATTTGTCGTCACAAGAAAATATCCTCTCAGGCTTGTACCTGTTCTACGGGCACGTGTCAATTGATGTTGTCACCTTGGTTAGTAGACGTGTAATGATTATAAGTACTGTGTAATAAATAAAAAGTGTTTAATCTGTTTAATAATATGAATAATAATGAATGATGTTACAACTATAAAGAGAGTTACTGATGTATGTTTATACTTTAGCACAATTATTAATGTTTTATAACAATAAGAGGTTTGAATGTATATAGCTTTACGGATCATTTGATAAATACCTGCATTACACTGTGTTTTTGTTTTTCTTTTTACTGGTTTCATGTATATTCTTATATGTAGTTTGAGAGATATTTGGGTAAATCTATGTTGATGGTATCATGTATGCTCAGCCTATGTGAACCAGTCTCTTCTAGATTATGTTTAGTTGAATGTATGGTGTTTAGGGTGATCATCTTTAGCCGATAGATCATTTGGTCTTAATCGAATTGCATCCTTCATCACTTATGAGTCGATTAAAAGGCAGTAACAGTTTCCTCACTATAAACTAATATTACATTTGATGGAGATCTGATAGGTTGTTCTTTCTCCATTACCAAAAGAAGTACAAATGCAATAATTTCTTCAAGTGTACTTATTCCAAGTGTGCACCAAAAAAAATCAGAAACTACAATATTCTATTGTGTTTCTGTTCTTGGATTCGTATTGGCATTAGATGTTTGAGTGATTTAGGTTTGAAAGAATGACTAGAATAGTCCAATATCATCCACTAATTACTAGGATAGTCTTTTTTCATGTATCAAAGATCACAAAGTGTGTAAATATCATAAATTTTCCTCTGTGACATTTTTATTACGAGAATGCCATTCTGAATATTTTTTTTTGTTTGTTTTTTCTTTTTACTACGAAAATGCCATTATAATATATATATTTTTTAAAAATTTTAAAAATCCTAAAATTAAAAGTTGCCTTAATTTTTTCTTCTTCTTCTTCTCTTCTTCTTCTCTCTCGGCCGTCGACAATTCTTTTTCTCTCTCTCTCTCTCTGTCTCTCTCCGCCGTGACGACTTCTTCTCTTCTCCACCGTGACTTCTTCTTCTTCTCCTCCGTTCTCCTTCTTCGTTGTTCTCCTTCACGATTGGTACATTTCTTCTATGATTTTTGTGACTTCTCATATTCTCCTCTTCTTCTAGTTTGGGTAACCAAAATTTGTGTTTTCTTTTTAATATTTTTTGGTTTATTGTTGTGAAATTTGTGTTGAATTTTCATAAAAATTTTGGTGATTGTTGTTGCTTGAGTGGTTATTCAAAATTTTTTAGGTTTGTTTACGGTAGCTTCCTAGATTTGTTGTTTTGGTGTACTTGAAGATTTCTGGAAATTGTTATGTAGGTTTTCTGGAAATTTTTATGTTATGTAGGTTTTCATGAACTGTTTATGTAGGTTTATAAAATGTTATGTAAGTTTTCTGGGAATTTTTTTTGTCTGATATGAACTATAGGTTTTGTTGGTGGTTTTGTAAGTTTTTTAGAATGCATATAACGAATTTATTGTGTCTTGCAAAGCAATTGCAAAGAAGAAGGATGATCCTATGATATTATTTCAGCCAGGAGTGAGTCCCAACATGGAAATTTTTTTAAATCATTGTTGAAGCTCAAAGAGTTTGAAATGATGCAGCTTACAGTTGCGGAAGATGCATTCAATGATATTAGAAACAATGTTTTGTTGGAGTGCTCCTCAAACTAGCAACAATGAAGTTATTAGAGGATAAACCCAATACAAATCTATAATCCATGTTTAGTAAATTCACATGTAATTGTGTTTTAGTAAGTAGTATAAATATATGTTATGAGAACCATTGTATGATATCTTTGAGACGTGTTTCCAAGCAACTCTTCATCTCTAAATCTACAAAATCCAATTTACAATTTGCTCTTGGTGACAACCTAAAGCTTCCTTTATAGCTTGAAGAATTTTTGTATTGCAGGTTTATGGTTTATGTTTTGTAGGTTTTGTTTTACTGTTTTTCTGTAAAGGCTTTGTGGGTTTTGTTAGAACTTTTGTAGGTTTGTAAATCGTCTTGTAGGTTTGTATAAAGGCATTATAACTTAGATTTACGTACGAACACCGCTGAGTCAAACCAAATGCTTCAAACACAATTGCTTCCAAAATATTCTATATTTGTTCGTTTATCTAACATGATGATTTTGCTCCCATGAGATTTATCCACATAAAAAAGCTAACTATTATCCTCGCCCCTTCATTCCCCACAAATTAATTGAAATTGATACATCTCAACACATTCAACACAAGCTCAAACGCAAAGGTGGAAAATGGTGAAAAATCACAGCAGACGGCATCGTTGGTTCGTTGAAGAAGAAGATAGGTGTGTCTTAATTTTGTGGTAGAATAGAAAAACTAATTCAAGAAAAAGGAGAAATCAGACCAACAAAACCTACAAAAAAAAATAATAAAACCTACAACAAACAAAATAAAAACCTACATAACAGAAGAACTAATTCGAGAAAAAAGAGAAATTAGTCCAACAAAATCTACAATGACTGATAATAAACCTACAACAAAGACTCCAGAAAAACTTACAACACTGAATAATAAAACCTACAACAAACAAAACAAAACTTACATAACAGAAGAACTAAATCGAGAAAAAAAAAGAAATCAGTTTAACAAAACCTACAATAACTGATAAATAAACCTACAACAAAGACAACAGGAAAATCTATAACAAAGGAAAATAAAACCTACAACAAACGAAAGAAAAACCTATATAACAGAAGAATTAATTCTAGAAAAGAAGAGAAATTAGTCCAACAAAAACTACAATGACTGATAAATAAACCTACAACAAAGACCACAAAAAAACCTACAACAAAGAATAATAAAACCTACAATAAACAAAAGAAAAACCTACATAACAGAAGAACTTATTCAAGAAAAAGAGAAATTAATCGTACAAAACCTACAATGGATGATAAATAAACCTAAAACAAAGACAACAGAAAACCTACAACAAAGAATAACAAAACCTACAATGAACGAAAGAAAAACTTACACAACTGAAGAACTGATTTGAGAAAAAAAAGAAATCAATCGTTTAAGATCTACAATGACTGATGAATAAAACTACAACAAAGACCAAACGTAAACCTGCAACAAAGAATCATAAAATCTACAACAAATAAATAACAAAACCTACAATACGAAAACATTTACTAACAACCAAGCCGAAAACAAATCTACATAACAAGAAAATTGAAGAAAAAAATCTACAAAACTAGGATATTTTGTGATAAAACCTACATAACATTATCCAGAAAAATGTAACTTGTAAACCTACATAGCATAGACAATTAAACCTACAACAATGGAACACAAAACCTACAACATAAGGCAACAAAACCTACAACACTAAACAACAAAACCTACAACGTTACAGAAGTTTTGCGTAGGTTTTCTATCTGCTGACGTGGAATTTCTCATTAATGGTAGTTTTGTAATATTTTTTTTCTTTTCAAAGGAAAGAGGAGTAAAACGGTATTAAAAACCTGAAAAGAGTAGTATTGTAATAAAAATCTTTCTAGACTATTGTAGTCAATTAAGAGTCACAAAAGACTATTCTAGTCATTCACCCTTTGGGTTTTCCCAAGATTTTTGTGTTTTTGTTTTATAAGTTATTGAGTTAAATAATCTTGATAATGTTTGTATGCTTTTTTTTTTTTACACTTAAGGACCAATGCTTGTATGGTTTGGCAATATAATAGTTGAAGGAAAAACTAATTATTTGGCCACGTAGTGTAAAAATATTGATTGATATACCAGAGCTTTCTTACAATAATGTGGACACGACTTGTGAAGCAATACAAGTGAACCAAGAAACAAACAAAAGTAATCAAAAGACATAAATAAAGTTTTGTAAATGAGTTTAACTATCTCGTATCTCACTTATATTTTCTTCTGTGGTTCGAACTATGACCTCTTACTTTTTCTCTCTTTTGTTTTGACTTCTTAACTCTTCTTATCGCACGGGTCATATGACTTCTTAACTCTACGCATATCATATTAAGTCTCAACATCTTTTCATCACGTCGAAGCTTTTCTTCATTGTCTAGTTTCTTCCCTTTGCATTCTATTGCTTGCTCGATTTGCACTAAACTTGGAACATAAGCACACCAACAGTGCATAGAGTAGATCTCGTCAAGTTCTTTAAAGAGATCTAGTTCTATAAAGTATCCAGACTCTCCGATGATGGTAATAATTTTGTCATTAAAACCAATGACAAGTTTATTTTCCTCGTCAATGATAAAACTGCCAAGATTACATGAAATTTCGAGTCCAATATTCACTATCAAGAACTTGCACCAAGTCAACTTCTCTGTCTCAATTTCAGTCGTAATCCATATCTCAAAACCGCCTAGATTTGGTAACTCCACATGATAAGATGAAGCTGCAAGCTTCTCTTCTCTAACACAAGATAAAACCACATCACCGTAAATCTTGTTATACGGCATATGCAGAAGCGGTCCGAATCTTTCTTTTATGAAATCAAAAGAGATTATGTAATAATCATAAGCATACTTAACAAGCCAGTATGTGTTTCCTTTGACAGTGATGCCAACGTCATTAAACTTGATAGACCACAATAGAGTTATATCAAGAGTCCTCCATGAATCAGACTCAAAATCGTAGATTTCGAACCAAGAAAATGGTTCATATATTCGGTAGTCGAATAAATAATTGTGGACAAACCTCAAAAATTTGTGGCTACGAGATTTGTTCTTTTTCTCCACGTATCCGAGACCGTAAAAGCAAGGGTCCCATCCTGTTAATGAGCGGTAACGTCTAGCTTTGAACCACCTTGGTTGCAGGAGATATGGATTCCAAACCATAAACTTGATGATTTTGTTGTCATCTTCAAAGATGCACAACAACAAACCCTCGCTGTTAAAAACTTGTTTGACCTTGAGTTGTTTCTTTAGACAAGTAAGTTTGCTTCTAGCTCTAGTCTCTATATATGGATCTCCATTAGTGACGACACTCATTAAATAAAGATCACTATTCATCTCCACGATTGTTGGAGGTGGACCTGCTGTTCCCCCTGGCCCACTTAGTACCCATTGCACCAGGCCCAGCCGGAGATTGACCGCGCCAATGATCGTTGGCCATGTCACTCGCTCGCCATGTCAACAGTTCACCATGTGCAAATGGGCCTTAAACCGCGGTTTTAGCCCCATTCGGCGATACTCGGCCCACGAGCCCGGTCAAACCGGTCAGCAAAGTACCTGTTGTCCGAAGCCGTACTGTCGGTTCCAGGACAAGCACGGCCGTACCGTGCAGAGAGCATAGAGGAGGCATGAAGGAGAAAACCCTAGCCCGGAGAGGTTCTATAAAGAGTGGAAGAATCGACCAAAGAAGAAAGAGGAAAAAAAACCCTAGATATAAAAAACCAAACTTGTAACCTCGCTTCGGCATTGATCCTTGTAACTTTCCTAACACTTAATAAACAGAGTTTTCTACCTCAAATCTTTCCTTAATCAAATCTTGCGTTAGACCTAGGTCAAACAATTGGCGCTAGAAGGAGGGGGGGAAAGAAAACTCTCAACGCGTAAGTAATAGGAATGGCGGAGAAAACACCACCGAACGGAGCGAAGAAGACCCCTGTTGGACCACCGAACCCAATAGGTCCGCTGGCCCCGAAGGCTTCGCCAGTAACGCCCACAATGGCAAAACACCACGAAAATAACCCCAGCTCGGGAAAAGACCCCGTCGCCGACGCTCGAACCGCCCAAGCGTCGCCAACCGAAACCGACATTGAGAAGGCACAATACATGGAAAAGGCACAACAAATGGCAGACTCGTTGCGGGCTATGATAGAGAAAATGGAAAAAAACTCCGACAAACCCGAGCAAACGGCGGGAACGCCTGTCCAACCAAACGCGGAACCCGACGACGCCTGCCTGCTCACTCGGCGACGCACCACGACCTTCGTCGACGAGTGCGATTCCTCCCCACCGCGCCTCCAGAGACAACTATTCAACGATGAACTAGCGAGACAGAACCAGCACCGAGCCGACGGAGAGAAGACCTCGACCCGAGCGCTTCGGCCAGAGGATCCCAGGGACGCAGAAATCCGGATCTTGAGGGACGAGGTTCGGAACATGGCCGCTATGATGTACCGATCCCAGAGCTCGGCACCAGAAATATCCCGCGTCCTGTCCGAGATGCAGAACACGCCGTTTTCCAGACGACTCTCTAGCGCCCCGTTTCACCCTGCGGTCAAGGTCAAATGCCCGACCTTCAATGGAAAATCAGATCCTCGGAAGTTCCTTACGGCGTTCAACGTAGCAATGGGGAGAACGAGATTCCCTCCCGAAGAGAAAGACGCTGGTTACTGTCAGCTGTTCGTCGAAAACCTCACCGAGGACGCTCTGGAGTGGTTCACGAAGCTGGACCAGTATTCCATTGATAATTTCCAGCAACTAACCGAGGCTTTCCTCAGACATTACTCGGTGTACATGCAAAGGAACGCATCAACGGCCGACCTCCAGGCCATAGTCCAAGGCCCGAGGGAATCACTCCGTTCCTTCCTGGGCAGGTTTCGAGAGGTGGCCTCGAGAATAACGATTGCAGACGAAGCCGGGATCGATATGCTACAAGAGGCCCTATATTACGATTCCGAACTCATATCTGACTTCCGACTTAGGAGGCCCGTCTCACTGGAAGACGCCTTACACTGCGGGGCTATCTTCGTGGAGATAGAAGAAGACAGGGCCGCCAAGCAGAAAAGGTACAACAGCCGATCGACGATGAGAGACGCCAAAGAGACGCGAGAGGAATACTACGAACCCCGACAGCACTATAATTGCGGGTACAAGAATGAAAAAGGGAAACGCGCCACCGCATGCGTCGTCAACGAGCCAGGAGACGGAAGGCGATGCAGTTTGCCCGACCACGGAGGGCGCGGCTGGGTACCTGCCAACAAAGGGTACAGAAACACATCGAAGGATGACAAGCAGTCGTACTGCTCCTATCATAAACAGACCGGTCACGCGACCTCGCAATGCCACGCCCTAAGAGAGCTGTTGCTAGCCAAGTACGAGAAGGGTGACGTCGCAATGACCGATCACGAACAGCGGCCGTACGGAGACCAAAGCAAAACCAGTTCACAAAGCTCGTGAGGTCATGACGAGAAGACAGAAGACGAGCCGCCGCGAAAGCGCGCCGAGCGCAACGAAGATCTCCCTCCTCCGCCTCCTCGGCAGACAATCATGATCATTGGCAGCGTGAACGAGGCCATGGACTCAGTCAGAGCCGCCAAGAGCTACGAACGATGAGCCGACTCGCCAAGGGCACGCGCCTAGCACAAACTTATCGCTGCGAACGTCTCCCACGTACGGCCCGCACTGCCAAATGAAGTGATCAGCTTTACAGACGCCGACGCCGAGGGAATCCAGCAGCCGCACAACGATCCGGTCATTTTCAAGCTCCGAGTCACGGACTGCGACGTGACGAGGGTGCTTATTGACACAGGGAGCACCGTCGATCTAATTTTTAAGGAAGCCCTAGACAAACTGTGTATACCCGACGCAGAGATGGAATTCACCGACTCGGCCAGACCGTTGACCGGATTCGACGGAAACTCCATGATGACTTATGGCACGGTAAAACTACTAATCTTGCTCACCGGAACCACTCGATGGGTGAAATTGCTTGTGGTCGACAGACTGACGATATACAATATGATCCTCGGAACGCCCTGGATCCACTCAATGAAGGGGTAGTCTCGACCTACCACCAGTGCATGAAGTTCCCGACCAAGCGCGGAATATTCACTCTCCGCGGAAGCCAAAGAATGGCGAGGACATGCTTCGTCACCAAACTCAAAATACGAAAATCATCCGAGGGATCGTGCATGATCACGAGCACGACAAGCGGGCAGAGACCGGTCGGCACG
>OVBA01004018.1:2953-25221 GCA_900406435.1 Lepidium aucheri
ATGATTATATATACATTTATATTAGTATATACTTCTTGAATTGATTAAAATATTAATAAATAAAAATATGTTTTCCATCGATAATGTATAACACATCAAAATTAAACATAGATCTTAAAACCTAAATAAATACGGGTTCAAGACCCTAAATAACTATGGATCTAAAAATTAAGTTATAAACGAGTCTAAAACATAAATGAACATGAGTCCAAACGTAAATGACACGAGTCAAAAACATTTATATGTAAAATTGTAATGCATCAAAACTTAAGTAAACAAAAATAAAAATATATGTCGTGTACAAAAAATACTGGTGATCACCATAAATTTATTTTTAATATATCAAATATATATATATATATAACTAAGTAATTAATAAATTTACATTCATAAATCAAACCATAAATAAATAAATAAAACAAACAAATATTACCTAACCTGTGTATAGCATGGGACATCATCTAGTAAATATAATATTTATGTACATATTATTATTAATATTATCTTTTATATGTAACTTTTATTCCCATTAAATACTTAGTTTGTAACTCATTTCCATTAGATTATATATATGTACATAAAATAAAAATATATCTCATAAATTGATATTACAAACATTATACTTATATATAAATAAAATATATGCACTTAATAATGTTTTACATATATAAATTATATGCCTTAGAAAAATAATATTTTTGTTTACTTATTATTATCTATTAAAAATGATTTAATTTTTTTTGTTAATATTAGTTACAGATATATAGTTGTAAGTTTTATTTCTTAATTTTTGTCCAATTTTAAGTATTAATTTTGATCCAATATGTATGTGTTAATTTAAGTCCAAAATATTTTTTTGTTTGGAAAATTGACATTTTTGTTAGTAACGAATTCCTTTGTTTGTTCTTTGAACTAATAGTATTTGATTTTATTCTTTATAATTTTAATATGAATTTTACTAAAATTCTCTCTATTTAGTAAAGATTAGAAACCAAATCCGTGCCACATTCATATTTGAAAAAAATGTTTAAAATGTTAACAAATTATAATTTTACAAAAAAGAATTGTTAACAAATTACATATCAAAAATGAAATTTAAAAGATTTTTTTATATAATTTGTTAATTTACATATATAAAAAGCAGTTTAGCTACAATAAGTAGAACATATCACTTGAGGAGAAAAATTAAACCCCAAAAAGAACTGAAATAGAATTTGTAGAACAACATTTTTTTACTCAAAAGTTAACTTCTGTTACATATATTTGGATGAGATAATATGAATATTATTATTTAAATTGTGCTTAAGGTGGACTTTGTTGGAGGTGGATCTTAGATCCGACTTCGGTCCACTGAAAACAACGAGTTGAATATAAAAAAACAACCCGGTTGCAAGCACTAAGTCTTCAACTTGGATAAAATATTCGACTCGGCAAAATGTCTTGTTTTGCAATGTTCCACGAACCTGAAGGGAAGTCGGATTATACATCAACAAACAATAAATGAAAGTTTTCCTGTTCCGACATGAAAAACTTCCACAAATCTTAACACATTCAGTCTTATCAACAAGATTTGTAAATCTTTCTTTATTTTCTACACATGTAACCGCCTCTATAAACTATAAATAGAGGCACAATCCTTTAAAAAAAAGATCAGCTTTTTGGCACACAAAGTCTAATAAGAATATCAATTTGGCAATTATCTCTTCTTGTTCTTAGTTAATTAGCTCTTGCTCCTAATCAAATCCACAAGTATTTTTACCCATTTTCTCCCACTCTTTTAATTAGAAACCACCGTTTTAATACTCGTTGTACTAAGACTGGTTCCAACACACTTGATTTTAGTGGACACTATCTTACACCATCCTCAACATTGTCGTTTACATCACTTTTATGTACACTATCCTTTGTATTTTACAATAGTTTTTTTTAGAAAACAACATAGTTTCCAAACTAATATTTAATATTTTTATTTTACAAAATATTTTTAACAAGAGTAAGAAAAAAGCCTTCTACATCAGCATATAATTCATCAAATTAACTAATTATGTTAGTCATTGTTCGAGTAGAATTTAACACAAAAGTATTAAATCCAACTTAGAGTATTAAGAGGGAATATATGCAATGATTCTGTTATTTAAGGACGAAAGGAGAAAAGTTAAAAGTAAAAATGTCTAGTTGCTCTGTATTGCTTGTCTGTGAATTTCCAAATAACTTGGTCTCTTTCTGGAGACTTTTCCCTCTATTTATAAAGCATAGGGGTAGTTACAACCAAATCAAAAATTAGAAATATTACACTTATTTGAGATTCAAACTTATCTAAATGATTGTTCTGAGATTTTTGGAAATATTCCAAATCGGAATAAGAATTGATGACACATCAATTGAGTTCTTCTTATTCTAAGATATGACGAATTGTTGAGGAGGATTTCTTGGATTCTCGGATCCACTAACAATGTCTCTCCTGACTTAAAATATTTTATAAAAACTTCTGAGTCGGAGAAATGACTGTCTTCTGGAATCTTTGGTCTACGTGCCGCTCTATCATTGGTTCTCTTTGCGGTTTTACCAGGCTACTCGTAGTTCATCATTACACAATGTTTTGGCTTCTAGTAAATTTCTATAAATATCGCGCTTTGTTCTTCATTTTTATCTTCATCCTTTTACTTTTACTTACTTCTGAGTACCGAGAAGATAACTCTTCTCTCTACTTTTTTCCTTTTTCTCTTGTCTCATATAACTAATCTTAAAATTAGTTTGGATGACTTTAACGTGCCCAATGTTATAGATGGTCTTGACGCCATCCTCGACGAATCTCTTTCTGAGGCTATCATTGGCCAACTCAGTAATACTCTTTCTCATCCTTTGGATGATATTCGTCCTCGAACTACTAATGATACAGGAGTGAGCGACTCTAGTATTGCTTCTGCTTCAGTCAGCACCATAGCTAAGTCTGTAACTGGCTCTGAATGCGAGCAACCTTCCAAGAAAGTAAGGTGGGGATGAAGAGAGACAAGTCGTCTATTGCACTTATAGTTGCAGAGGATTCTTCTTCTGAGACTGCCTTTAGGAGTAGGAAAAGGACTATTGCCAACTTTTGGATTACCCATAATCATTCTAGTATGACACTAGTTTTATCGTTCTGCATCGAATGTGTTGATCTTATGCGCCAAATCTGGAGTACTCCAGAGCTTCTCCCTCCTCCCGACCAGATGTACAATAAGGATGAGTACGAGGAGACAACTTATTTACTTTTCAAGGTTTGATCCTTGTTGTCTGTTGGACTAGTACCTTATTACTACTATTATTATTATTATTATTATTATTATTATTATTATTATTATTATTTAACTCTCCAACATTTCGTGTTTTTCCTTTGGCTAGTTCATTGCTCACTTGAACTACATCTTACTGGATCGTGAAAAATTCTTGGGCTAACCCTAATAAGGATACTCAAAAGTCCATTCACTTGGCTGATCACGTTGGCAAGTCTTAGTTTGAAGTAGTTGAGGCCAAATCTAAGCTTGTTGAGGCTGAAGAAGAGCTTGCCCTGGTTAAGACTGAGTTGAAGCTGAAGCAAGATAATTTGCTGAAACAGGTGGAGCAGAACTCGGCTTTGATGGACTTGCTAAACTGTGTCAAGGTGGATAGGTGTAGTGATTTTAAGGCTGCTCAGAAGGCGAATAATTCTTTGTCAAAGATTTTATCTAATTTAGACGAGATCAAGGAGAAATTTGATTCTCAGCTTTGTGATAATTTGGTTTTCAGAAAAGCTAAAGATTTTTCAAGACTTGACGAGTCGGCTCTCTGATTGCTTTAAGAGGATCATTACTCGATTTAATGATCTTGATACCACATTGGTGGCTTGTCTCTTGTACGCTCAGTACCATGGTTCGAGAAACATTCTTCGGTCGTTGTTGCGCAAGAACGTCATTGCCCATTTAGTGCTCATTGAACAAGTAAACACCGAGTTGAATAAGTTCAAGGAGAACGTTGAAAAAGAGACCTTGACGGCACTTCTTCTTTATGATGTGGTCATCCTGATTTTCGAGATTGATAATCCTTCCGTCATTCATGGTGAGACTTGATTCATGGAACTACCTCGATTTTGCTTTGATTAGTCCCTTTAGTATTGGCTATCCCGGAAGAGTGAATAAAAGAAATAAGAAGTCTGCCTCCAAGAAAGCCTCTGGTGACGAAAAGTAAATCTAGCTCCCACTCGTTTTTAGCTAAGAAACAATCTACTTTTGGATATTTTGTAGTGATCACGCAACTTGATCCATCTTGCTGGAAATTTGTAAAAAGTTTTGTTGCAAAATAAATATAAGATTAATTTGGGCTATTTTGTCCTGATATTTAATGGAGATGAAGTTTGAATTTGAACCCAAGCCTTAGTTTCAAATGATAATTGAGCATTATAAGTTCTGATTTAGAACTTTGTGCAAAGCTAAGTCTCAGACATAATAAAGCCTTTGACTTAAATTGTCGAGAACTTGAACCAACTTCTATGCGAAAATTAGGTTTCGACTTTAGGCAAGCGAGATACTAGGTCTCAGTATAAATGTGAGAATTAGATCTTGTATTTTTTGAGAGCTTGGTCTCGGTATAAGTGTGAGAACTAGAGATCGTTTAAATTGTGAGAGGTTAGGGTCGGCGAGATTTTAAGACTCGACTTATAGTGTGAGAGCTAGGTCTCGTCGTAAGATTAATCTGAGAATTAGACTTAAGGTTTTCAGAGATAGCCCCCCTTTTGGCCTTTAGAAAGTTAATCTTGTAAACTTCTTTTTGTGAGTTATACTCGGTAAAATTTTAAGATTCGGCTTAGTACAAGCGAAATTTTAAGACTCGGGAACTCAGCTTTAGTTGTACAAGGTTTTAATACTTGGCTTAATATGAGCGGGATATTAAGACTTTAGCAGGATTTTGGAATCTCCTTAATTCGAGCGAGATTTTAAGACTAGGCGAGATTTTAAGACTTGACTTAAGTTGTGCGAGGTTCTAAGACTCGGCTTAGAGAGTACGATTTCGATCGTCAAGGTTTTAAGACTCGAGAAAAGTTTTGCTAGATTGGGCTTGACGAGATTTTAAGACTCGACTTTAGAGAGATGGGTCTCAGCCTTTCGAGAGATTTTATGACTCGATGAAAGTTTTCGAGGTTTCAAACTCTGCGTGATTTCAAGACTCGGCTTGGGGAGTAGGGTCTCGGCCTAAATGAAATATGTATAGATGTTTTGTCTTCTGCTTCCTTTTTTGCTGAATTGGTGATATAAACTTTTATTAAGTTTTAGCTGCACCCAAACGTAGATCTGATTACCTCGTTAAGAGTTTATAGAGACATAGAGGAATGATGCGAGAGGTGCCAAGATGGTGTGGCTTCAGTAGTAGTAATGCTTCAAGTTGATAAAATTCCAGCTTTGTGGAATTATTTCCCCTTCCATTATGGCAAGTTCATATTCTCTGGGTTTCACAACTTTGCAAATTATGTACGATACTTCCCAATTGGCTTTAAATTTTCTTTCGTTGAGCTCAACTATGTTATCAAACACTTTCCAAAGCACGAGGTACTTCACCGCAAAATACTGACCTTGTGCCTTTTAATTGTAGCACTTTGCAGCTTGTTGCTGATAATTTTGTACACGGAACAATGTGTCGTCTTGTATTTTTTCTAGCTCATCTAGGGTGGTACCGGATCAGTCCAGTACTGCTTAAGCAAGACAACACTTATAAGAGGCATAAGTCAAATGATGGATGGAAACCATTCCATGGGATATTATATGATCAGTTGCTTAGCAACGATATGCTGCCTACCAAGTTCCTTTGTCCAACCACGATGGCCAAGTTGGGCATTATTGATGATGTTGTTGGGATGATAGAGAGGCTTGGTTTGGGCTCTTTTGGTTGCACTTCTTACCCGTAGTACCCAGAGGCAGTGAGACAGATCCTCGCTACCTGCGATCTACATATGGCTGCAGACCCTCATGCTCCAGTATAGGATGCAGACCCTCATGCTCCAGTATAGGCAGCATATCTCACATCATGTACAAGGGAGCACTGTACAAGACCCCGGTTAGAAAGATATGCATGATTTATGGTTTTAGAGAAGATGCAGTGGATCGGTTACCCTCTAGTGATAATGCACCTAATGATGCTCTGTGGAATATTTTAGCTGAGGGAGGCTTCTAGGGTAGAGGGTCAAAGCTCACACACATCCGACATCCTGTGGTTTGGATTGTAGCCAAGTTGTTGAGATCTAGGATTATGTGTAAGGAGATTAACCTGGCTGTGACGAAGCCCGAACTTGAGCTCCTACACCATGCCATTTCCCCAGTCGTACCTGATCTCTATGTTGATAGTCCAGCTTCTCAGTACCATCCTTTCAACATTAACTGGGGATTTGTCTTTGCCAAGCTACTTCTAGAGTGCCATTTCAGAGGACCGCCACCTACCATGTCTTCGACAAGCACTAGAGGACCCGAGAGAGTCGGAGTCCCTAGTAGCTCTATGATAATTCTAACCCTAATCTTTTTATTTTTATTATGAACTTGGTGTATTTTATGTTTATTTTAATTTTTATACGTAATTCGTGTTTTTGTTAGGCTTATTTACACACCGAGACGGTATGAAGTAAGTCTTGGGGAGGACACTTTCTGTGACTAACTTTTTTTCTCTTTTGTTTTTATTTGTTTTTAGCTTTATTATTTCAGACATTTTCTGTTTACTTGCTGTCTTTTTGGGTTTAAAAACCGATTGTTTAGAACTAAGATTTTCGAGTATTATTGCATGTCATGAACTAAGTACCATCAATGTTTATTTGTCAGAGATGGATCGACTATTGGAAAACCCAGAGGCTTGAAACTATCTCAGTACCACCCATATCCATGTCGGTATTCGAGGGATCTCATGTCAGCTTCATCCTTAACTTGACTTAATCAACTTGCCAATAGAGCTGGTATACTTAGGATCAAGTTCTATTCTTAGTGTAATGACAGATTTTCCTGTGTGAGTATGGTTTCCCATCTATTAATCATTTCATGGTGTTTTGTAATTAATCTGAAGTAACTAGTCGACAAGGTTGTACAGTCGTAAGCTAAGGGTAAAAGTTCTCCAATGATGCTGCTTATATTTATGCAACGATTGTAGCCTGAGATTTACTTCAATGATGGTGCCAACTTCTTGAACACTAATAGCTAACCGAGGGGAACTCCGATGACACTTCTCTATTTTATATTCTTTGAGTTACCAAAGAAAGAATGCGATACAAAAAATGATACCCTAAAAAAGTAGGGAAAAATCGGTTGCAAAGTGATGAAATGAGAGGAAGAGAATCATAGCAAAGGTAGTCTTGAGATTAAAAGAGAAACTCATGTGTCCTATGGTCGATGTCCCATTGGTGAGAGCGCACATAGAAGCTTTAGGAAGTCGGTATGCTGAATTCAGATTACTTGCTTAGATTGTGGAGTTCAGCTTGGGTAGTTATCAAAGTCTAGGGGAAGTACAAGGTGGTCTCGATTCTGAGAGGTATGTATTGTGTGGTTTATTATGGAATAAATATGCAATGCTTTGATGACAAATGAGTTCTTTTGAGTGGAATCTTTCTGTTAGTCTTTTCTATCTTTGCTTGAGGACAAGCAAGAAGCTAAGTCTGGGGCAATTGATATACCTCAGTTTTGATTAGTTTTGAGCTAACTACCTGTTTTCAGATTGATTATCTGTATCTTAGAGTCTTTTCAGGTGGAAAAAGGTTTATTTTGGATTGTACACGCAGAGCATGGCTTAGGATGAACCAGAACAGTTTCTAGAGTTTTAGCAGTAAATGAGTGATTGAGCGATCAACCCTTTGAGAGCTGCGCTCGACTCAGCGATCGACCTACACTTCAAGGATAGATCGATTGGACTCCACTGTCAAAGCTGTGCATGATCCGGCAATCGACCAAGTCTTTGAGATATCAAGCATTGAACACAGATCAATCGATCAGATCCTTGATCGATCAATCCTCGACCCTGCAAAAAATAAAACCTAATTTTCTCTGTTTTGCACCTGCGTTTTGAGAAACCTATAAATTGCTATTTTTCACTTTTAGAAAGAGACGCACATATTATTTTGAGCAGAGAGTTCTTTTGTAAGAAAGGGAGAAGATTTCATCCCTACTTTTGAGAAGATTTCTTAAACCCTTTATTCAATTGAATTGCAATTTCATGTTATTCTTCATCATGTCTTCAATTTCATGCTTAATCATGTCTGAGTAGTTCCATAGTCAGGTTTAGGGTATCTAGGGATTTAGGAATTGATGATTGGGGAATGAATAGGATTCGATGAATAGAATTCTCCATCTCTACTTGTGTGTAATGCTTAGATTAGCTTGATCACCTAATATATGATCTTAGGTGGTTTTACATTTCAAAAGCTTGTAGAACTCTTTAACTAGTATTGATGAGCAGTTATATCTAACCAACGATAGTTGATTGTTAGGATTAATTATGGATAATTGAACCCAATTGTTGAAGCCTATCTAGAATCTGGAACCAACGATAGTTAGGATCTCTAGGTTGTTAGATAAAGTGATAGATACCACGATAGTAAATTTGTCAAACCTTTATGTTCAAGTCGAGAATGGTGTCTGATTGTTCCTGAATATTTTCTCTCATTGACTCTTATTTCTTGATGAATATCTGATGTCTGATGCTTTTTATAATATCTGCAAACTGTTTAAGTTGCTAGTTTTGTATTCGATTATCCTCTTTGTATAGCTTAAATTAGAATTGAGTGATAGAAAGTGCAAACTTTATTCTTCGTGGATTCGATCCCTAAGTACTACTACTATATTGCTGTGCACTTGCAGTAGATTCATAGGGTTAAAACTTTGTGACATCAGCCATCTAACTCGTCTACCCAACAACCCTTCTTTTCTTCGAGGTGCTTTTTGAGCCATCTAGAATTTTATTGTTGGTAGCTTCAGCTTGTTTCTTTCCTTGTGGGTTTTGTGGTGTTGACTTGTTAACTTGTATGTTCAACTTGGCATAGAACTCTGTAAGTTTTTGCCAAAACAAATTGGGATCCATTGTCCATGACAATTTGGTAGGGTAGCCTATGACGACAAATAATGTTCTTTCAGACATATTTGGTGACGTCTTTGTCATTGATATGAGAGTAAGCTTCTACTTCAACTCACTTGAAAAAGTAGTCAATCATGACAAGTATGAACCATTTTGCCGAAAAGAAGGCAGAGGCCCAACTGTGTCCAATGCATGAACAGGTAAAGAACAATAGACGATGTTAACTCCTTGGTTGGCGCATGAATGAGAGATCCATGTTGTTGGCATCTCTCACACTTTGTCGCGTATTGTTCACAATCCTGAGCCATTTTGGGCTAGTAGTATCTTAGAGTCTAAATTTTCTGCACCAATGAATGTTACTCGAATGGTTTCCACCAGCTCCTTCATGTGTATCTTCCATTACCATTTTCGTCTCATCACCTTGAACACAAGTGAGAAAAGTTTCATTCATACTTCCGTGGTATAATTTGTCATCGAGTTGGACGTAGTAAGCACATTTTGCTCTTAGTCGCCTTGTTGTCCATCTAATATCTAGGGGTTCACCATCCAAGATGTATGCCAAGATTTCATCTCTCCAATCAACAATTGTCTAAATGGGAGAATCGGGTTTTGGGCTTGTTATGTCGGATTCTTCTCGCATATTGTTGATTGCCATGACGATGGTAAAATCTCATTTTGGTAGTTGAATGCTTGGTTTGTCAATACGTTTACGGGGATTATCCTTCTTTGAACCGAGTCGGTTGTTGACGTTAAATTTTGTAAGGCATCAGCTGAAGTATTCTCTTTCTCAGGAAATTTTGTTGATCTTCAATTTGAGCTCCTTAGATAGATCATTGGCTATCATCAAGTAAGCCTCCATCTGATCGTTCTTCGTATCATAACCACCATTAACTTGGTTGACTACCAGTTGTGAATCGCAATAATACTCAATCCCAGTTGCACCAATTTCCTTTGCAAGTTGGATCTCGATAATTAAAGGTTTGTATTCAGACTCATTGTTAGATACTGGAAAAGCTAGATGGAATAATTGTTCCAAGATTTTTCCAGTTGGGTTTTCCAAATAGATTCCAATTCCAGAACCATGCTATAAAAATGACTCGTTGACAAAGACTTTCCAAGTTTGTAGAGTCTCATTCGATTCCACCGCTTCTAATTCGGGAGCTAGTTCAATCCGAAAATATGCCAATTCGAGAGCTAGTTCATCCTTTGTACTCATTGAGTTTGATTTCTCACTTAGCTAATCTTCCCAACTGATTCGGGCTATGTAGTATCATCCGTAGTGGATGGTTTGTAAGAACAATGATTGCATGAGACTGAAAGTATTTTCTTAATTTTCTTGCCAATATGACAACTGCTAAGGCCAATTTCTCGGTAGATGGATATCGAGATTCTGCTCCGTCTAAGGATTTGTTGATGTAGAAGTTTCGATGTTGAATTCCTCGGTCCTGTCTAACTAGCTTACTACTTACTGCTGATACCAACACTGCAATATATAAATAGACTAGTCCACCTTCTTCGAGTTTAAGTGGCTCGGCAGAGTAGACAAGTACTTCTTTAATTCGGAGAAAGTATCATAACTACCATTAACTTGGTTGACTACCAGGTGCAAGTCACAATAACACTCAATCCTATTTGCACCGATTTCCTTTGCAAGTCGGATCCCAATAAATAAAGTTTTGTATTTGGCCTCATTGTTGAAAGCTGGAAAAGTTAGACAGAACGATTGTTCCAAGATTTCTCTAGTTGAGCTTTCCAAACGGATTCCCATTACAGCGCCATGCTTCAAAAATGACCCTTCGACAAAGAGTTTCCAAGTTTATAGAGTCTCGTTTGATCTACTGGTTCTATTTCAGGAGATAATTCGATCAGAAAATCCGCCAATTCGAGAGCTAGTTCTTCCTTTGTACTCACTGATTTTGATTGCCCACTTAGCTAATCTTACTTTGTATTGCTGGCACCGAGACAACAATATATAAGTAGAGTGGTCCACCTTCTTTGGGTTTAGCTAGGCTCAGAGGAGTAGACGCGTACTTCTTCAATTTGGAGAAAGCATTCTTGCATTCTTCATTCTCCTTGAAGTTTTTATTTTCCCATACGAGTTGGTAGAAGGGAAGACATTTGTCAATCGATCGAGAGATGAATCGATTCAACGCGGTAATTTGTCCTGAGAACCTTTGGACCAATCGTTGTTTTCTTGGTGAAGGTAATTCCTGCGCTGCCTTGATCTACTTTGGGTTGGTCTTAATTTCTCTTTGCATAATTTTGTAGCCGAGGATCTCGCTTGATGTTACTCCAAAGGTGCATTTTTCCGGGTTGAGTTTCATCTGATATTTGTTTAGTGTCCCGAAGCATCGTGCTACATGATCCACATGGTCTTTGGAATTTATAGATTTGATGAGCATGTCATCAATATAGACTTCTATTTTCTGGCCGAGTTGATCGGAAGACATATTGTTGACAAGTCACTGGTATGTTGCACATGTGTTCTTCAATTCGAATAGCATGACTTTGTAACAATACGTTCCTTTCTTAGTTATAAATGAGGTATTTTATCTATCTTACGGATGCATGCTTATATGATTGCACTCCGAGAACACATCCATGAATGGGAGGAGTTCACTTCTTGTTGTAGCCTTGACGATTAAGTTGATGTTTGGTAAAGGAAGTTTTCTTTTGGGCAAGCTTTGTTTAAGTCGGTAAAATTGACGCATACCCGCCATTTACCATACTTTTTTGGAAGAATAATCAGATTGGCAAATAACTCAGGATATTGAACCTCGACAATAGATCTAGCATCAGTCAGTCTTTTGACTTTGTTGATTGACGCCTTTGTCCACTCGAGACCTAGTTTCAATTTTTTTTGGTTTGATTGGTTTGTACATTGTATCAACATTGATTTTGTGACTTGCTATTCTAGGGTCGATTCTAGGAAATTTTTTTTCTAGACCATGTAAAGGTTTTGACGTTTTCTTCTAAAAGCCGAATTTGCTTTTCTCGGATATCTTTATCAAATTTTACACCAATGCTGAAACCTTTTTCCGAATCTATCAAGTTAATGTTTCCTAATTCTACTCTCGATTGAACTGGCTTCTTAGTTGTAGGAGGCTCTGAAATGGATTTTCCACTAATGGACACTATTATGATGCAAGACTTGTTGCATAGTTTCAGCTCGATAATAAAACATGTGTGTGACATCTTCTGGTCGCCTCGTAGTGTGTAGACTCTAATGTCGGTTAGAATTTTTACACACTAATGATAGCTTGAAGGAATGGCTTTCATCATGTGGATCCACAGAGTTCTGAGAATGATGTTGTAAATCAGAGGTTAGTCAACTACTAAAAGTTCAATCCATCTTTTGATTCCTGCTACGCAAATTGGCTATTTGACCTTTCCTATGGTGTGGATTGAACTTTCATCAAAAGCGATCAAGGTTCTATCCACTGGTTTGAGCTTGACATCCGAGAGTCCTATCTTGTCAAGTGTTTCTTTGAATATCAGAACCATCGAGCTTCCTGTATCGATAAATATTCAGGATACATCGCAATCAGCAACTTGAAGTTTCACGACAAGGGGGTCATTATGAGGGAAACTTATCCTTCCATGTCTTCCAAGGTGAAGACTATTTCTGCTTCAAATGACATCAAATATTTTCCTCGAGATGAGGTTTTAGAATTGATTGTAGCTACGACTCTTTGGTCTTACTTCTTGATTAACCGTATAGTATCGTTGCATGATTGTAAACATCTGATGATAACGTTTACATCTGTCCTTGATGGTTTCAACTCGGGAATTTTGACTTTGTTCCTTACGCGCTTTGTTTTTTGAGGTGTTTCGTCTTCTTGAATTGCCGGTTGCTGGCTGCGTCTCGTAATTTGAATTCTTTCCATTTTCCATTCAGAATAATTGTGTTTCTTCCTCAGAAATGTTCACTTCTCCTTTGCTGAATTTCTGAGCGAGGAGTTCTTGGAGCTATTTACACTTCAATGTCGGATGTCCAACTCGGTTGTGGAAGGCACAATGCTCACTAGGGTTATTAGTATTGTTCCATGTCTTGTCCCATTGTTTTTTAGCTGGACTCCTTGCTTCCCTAACTTGGAAAGATGCAGACATGTGCCATATTCCTTTGTTGTAGTGTTGTCTTGGTTCCCGATATTCCTCTTTGGGTCCATTAGCTTCAAAATTTTTTAACCCCTTATGTGCTCAGGTAAAAGTTTGCTATTCTTCGAGATACTTGGCATGCCTTTCCGCATGCATAAAGCATCATTGACTGTTGCTGGCTAATTCACGAAAAGATCTTTTTTAGTTCCTTTTTGCCGACCATTCCAGTTCTCAAGGCCTTGATTGCCATGTCGTCACTTACTTTGGCCTTGGTTGTTATCTTGAATTGCCCAAGGTATGTTTCAAGGGCTCATCATACCCTTGTTTCAAGGATCGCAAGTCTGCCACCGAGGTGTCTTGATTGACGAATATAGCGTACTACTTCATAAATATTTCTGCTAACTGGTTGAGGCTCTCAATTAAACTAATTGGGAGTTTTGTGAACCAGACTAGTGTGTATCCTGTCAAGTTTTCAGCAAAAAGTTGATAGTATGTTTTGTCCTCTGGTTCTAGATGGTAGTTTGTTCTGCCCATCATGACATTGAAAACACTCAAGAATTTTAACAGGTCCGAAATTGCATCATATGAAGGGTAGTGTAGTCTTGGTCCATGATTCGCGGACACCCTTCTTAATCTTTGCGAGAATGGACAGTTCTGAGCTTAGGCTAGAATTCACCCAATTTTTGGTGCTAAGTTGGGTTCTTGATGGAATTATGATCGTCCATTATTCCCAAAAGGGTTGTTGCGTCTAACATTGCCGGAACAGGTCGTGGTATGGGAACATGCGGTGTCGGAACATGATCTTGTCTTATAGCGTTAATCAGCTGCAAACTCGGTGTTGTGCCAAATAAATTCCTCTGTATGCTGACGAGTACTTCAATTTGAGGTATGTTTCCTTGTACATGTAAGTGGACGGTTCCATTTAACCCGGTTTTTGCTTCGACTCGATCAAAATTCTCATTGTTTCTCCGTTGTGCGGCCTCCAATTGTGCAAGCAGATTTTGTAGCATGTCCACGAATGATGGTGGTTCAGCCAATGGTCCTTGAAGGTTTAGGACTTCCGGAGATTCTTCATGGTTATTTTCCATTGTCTAATATTTGTTTAGAACTGAGTTGGGTTGAACTGCACCAGAGATGGGTCATTGACACGTCACACTGGCGAATTAATTATACCATTTTCTTCTGACATTGCTGTTGTGGTTGTTCTCCTTACTTCTTTGTACGTAAAAGATCTTTCAATGTCTTTTTCACAGACAGCGCCAATTATTTGAGTAGGATTTAGGCTAAACGTTCTACATCTAACTCAGAGTATTAAGACGGAAAATGAGCAAGGACTGTGTTCTTTGAGGACGATAGGGGAAAAGCTAAGAGTAAAAATGCCTAGTTGTTCTATATTGCTGGTCTGTAAGTTGTCGAAAAACTTGGCCTCTTTGTGGAGATATTCTCTTCTATTTATAAAGCATAGAGGCTGTTATAACGAAATCAAAAATTGGAAATATACATTTCGATTGAGATTTGAGCTTGTCTAAATCATTCTCCCGAGATTTTAAGAAATATTTAAATTGGAATAGAAATATTTCTATTTTTCTTTTTGATGACGTATCAACCGAGTTCTTCTTATTCTGAGATATGGCGATTTATCGAGGAGGATTTCTCCCGAGTTGGTGTTGAATAGACGAGACGGTTCATTTGCTAATTCTGCTAAGTTCATGATATATTAGATTGATGTTTTTGGACTGAAGTGGGATATTGGATTCACCTCTACCAGTAATACCACACATGTCTTTACATTCGTAATTATTAAAAGTTTTATTACTAGTAAAAGTTTTACTCTATATATCTTTTAGAGGAATCTGGAAAGAATTTTTATTTTAACTTAAGTCAGAAAAAGTGTTGATAGCCATAAAAAATTCACTATCTCCTTACTTTTTTCTTTCTATTTTGGGTAATTTAGAACAATTATTGTGGCATTTGTGGTGGAATACGTATTATCTTTTTATAGAAATGAAGTATTTAAATAAAACGGTTAAATGGCAATATAGTTACCAAATCTTATTAAAAAAAATTAAAGAGACTTCTTAAGAAAAAAAGAAAAAAAAATGGCCAAAAGAAACATAATTGGTGGTTTAACTATTCTTTTGATAATACTTATGTTCGTTTTGATAGGTATGAATCTAACCAATGTCTCATACTTACTTTCGTTTTTGTATGTAGAGTCCATAATTATATCTTTAGTGTTCATATTAATCCATAAATTTAAATTTTTTTAACAAATATAATTTGTTAAATTGCATATGTGAAACGCAAAAAAGTTTTCTCTGTTCGAGATTCACATTTCTTTAAGTGTTTCCAAAAGATTTCGTAGGTTGAAGTTTGCTTAATTAAGCCACAATTTAACTACTAATTTATTCGTTTTCTAAAAATTTGGGGCTATTTGGCTAATACTTATTGAAATGTCTTCGTATTAGGAGTTATTGCACAACCACGCCAACCACACAAACCACGACCACACGCACCATGTACTGGTCCGATTAACAAATTTCCGAGCCAAAAGACAAAGCCATGTACATGTGCTCTAAAGGATGGAGCCAAAACATGCAATTATAATTGTCAAAATATTGAAGATAAGCACAGCGGACACTGTGAAGGAAAATCTTGCATCTGCCACAAGTGTCGGGGTTAAATAAAGATCTTCAATTTATATTGTTATCTAAGCCAATACAATATTGACAATAAACTCATTTAACAAGTTATTATCTTTTTCAAAATAAGATATAGCTTTTTATATAAGAAATTTTAAACGCCAAGTTTTTTCAGATGGTTATAATGATCCTACTAATAATTCTGGCATCAAATATTTGGTCCTTCCTTATTGTTGTTGATAGCTTAAAATAGATTGTATGGAATGAGCTCTAGGCTATTGATCGAGTTTTATCGATCAAATTGTTGAGCAAAAAGAAAAACGATTCCACACAAAATAAGTCTGGGCATTTCGAATTTCGGTTCGGTTTTGGTTTGAGTCTTCAAATTTAGGAATTTAGGCCCCACTCGGGTATTTCTACTTTTTGGTTTCGTTTGGTTCTGATATAGATCAGGTGTGGGTTCGGGTATTTATATATAAAAATTTGAAAGTAGTAAAGAATCAATAGAAATAAATCTAAAAAGCCTAAATTTAACAAAAGTATATCAGGTACCCATTCAGTTTTTTATTCGGTTCTGGTTCGGGTTCGGGTTCGGTTTTTTGGATACCTAAATTTAGGAGCTATTCGGATATTTTGTCGGGTTCGGTTTAGGTTTGATTCCTATTTTTTGGTTCAGTTTTGGTTCGGGTTTTGGATATTGGATTTTATGCCTAGGGCTAACACAAAATGATTCCACAATTATTTTTAAATTGGGAGAACTATCAATTAAACACGTAACTTACAAAATTCGGCTCATTAAACTATGAAATCCGGACTTGGTCAACTAAGCTTTCAATTTAATGTTGACTTTTGAATAACATTAAACTTTTTGTTGACTCGGCCAATTGAACATTCCGATAATCTCAAATAAAAAATTTCTCTAAATTCAAAAGCCAAATCGATTTTTGAAAGTTCGATTCAGTTCTTATCTTTCTTCTAAAGAACCCATAAGCTTAAATTTCTTTTCCTTTCAAGAATGAGCTCAAATTCATATGTTTGAAATATTGTCTTCGATACTTCAAACCGACAAATTTGAGCTCATTCTTGAAAACAAAAGAAAAAGTTAAGCTTAGAGTTTCTTTAAAAGGAAGATAATAGCTGAAGCGAACTTTCAAAAATCGATTTTACTTTCAAATTTAGTGAAATATTTGATTTAGGATTATCAAAATGTTTAATTAGCCAAGTCAATCCAAAATTGGATGTTTTTCAAAAGTCAACATTAGACTGAAAATTTAATTGACTAAGTCCGAATTTCATAGTTTAATCAGCCGAATTTTGTAAGTTGCATGTTTAATTCAGTTTTCCCTTTTTAAATTATAGTTATCTCTCTTATCGATTAGTTTACAAAAATAAATATCAATTTAGTAACTTGCATACTTATAAATTATGATATTGTTTTTCAATATATAAGAATTACTGGATACGTTGAAGACAAAAAAGTATTACTGGATACCCGAATTCAATACATGATCTATCATATTAGGTCAAAGATAAATTATACTAGGTTTTCAACTTGGTTTTGCAATGCAGGACCCGCGCAATATAAAATTGGGCCTAAAGCAAGACAGAATTGTTATACACACATAATACATAATAGCTTCAAAAAATCACAAAAAAGTACACAGAATTTATTGAACTAGACAACCACCACACTACAAATACACTTTTATCATTTTAACGCACTTAAAGTGTTAATATTATTTTTGCGCTTAAAACAGCAGCTTAATGCATGATGTATACAAATAAGTGTAATACCCACATTTGGCCGACCCAAGAATGCACTAGGTGTGATACATGGATGTGGTATGTATGGGCGAATCGAACATGGCAATTTGGTGCGTTCTGGCCAAGGAAACACATTGGAAACCTAAAAAATGATTAAAATCAGACAAAACCATGAAAAATAAGCGAAGGAAAGAATTTAGGACAAGAACCTAGGATTTGGATATAACCTAGTGGTTTGGACAGCATGGTCCGGATCGGACCGCACGGTCGGTCGGACATGTTTGGTTCAAGTTCAGACATGAACCTAGGAGGTTCGGACATGTTAAGTCTAGTTTTGGACAAGGTTTAAGGTTTAAGACAAGTTTGGTCTGTATTTGGACAAGTCTGGTTCGCGTTAGGACAAGAGGTGTCCATGTTTGGACAAGGGTTCTCGTTCGGACAAGAGTTAGGTATGTGTCCGAACGGGTTCCTTAAAAGTAAAGCGACCAGAATTGATGTGTTTTGGACCTTGGATTATTTTGAATGGGCTTGAGCCCGGTCCAACTAAAGGAATTAGGGTTAGGATTAGGTTACCCTAAGGGTTATAAATAGGAGCCTTAATCCAACCTAAAAAGTGAATCGGCACAAAGTTAACCTAAATTACAAGAGAGAGAGAGAACTCGAAGGACGCTGAGAGAGATCGATCTAGTTAAGGCAAGGAAAGAGGTCGAATTGAGTTGAAAGTTTTGCTAGTATTGGCAATTTGAACCCCATAGAGCAAAAAGGAACCCGAAAGAGTCTAAGGCAAAGGTGAGTTCGGGACTGTGGGGACTTGACCTAGATCCGTGTTTGGTAATAGGTTAAGTGGAATCTAAGAATGGTTGGGATTGGCTGAATGAATGTGAATGGAAGGACCATGTGGGTCGATATTATAATTTGAGAACCGTGTGGTTCAATACATATAACTTGCAAACCGTGTGAGTTTGTGACCATAAGGTTAATCTAGATTCTTGTTTGGTAATAGGTTGAATGGAACCCTAGAATGGTTAGGTTGAATGATTGATTGTGAATAGAAGGACCATGTGGGTCAAAATTGTGATTGAGAACCGTGTGGTTCATGACCAGTGAATTACGAACCTTAGTGTTCAGATCTGTGACCTATGAACCATGTGGTTAATGATCTGTGACTTGCGAACCTTAGTGTTCGGATCTATGACCTGTGAACCATGTGGTTCGTGATCTCTGACTTGCGAACCTTAGTGTTCGGATCTGTGACCTGTGAACCGTGTGGTTTGTGATATGTGACTTGTGAACCTTAGTGTTCGGATTTGTGACCTATGAGCCGTGTGGTTCGTGATCTGTGACCTGCAAACCTTAGTGTTCGGATCTGTGACTTCTGAACCTTAGGGTTCGGATCTGAAATTGAGAAATAATGTGAATGTTGTTCTTGACTCAAAGATTACTTTGGCTGATTCGGATGTAACTCGGGTAATCAAACTGATTGTTTGACCAATCTCTGAATAATGATTCTTCTATGATTTGATTTGATTTGTTATTGAATGTGTGTTCTGGTTATATCCTAGCGGGACAGGATGACCGAACCACTAAGCAATTCTTTTCCTTATGCAATCTGCATGATTGTAGGTAATGATCCGACCAATGATCGAGAAAGTGGCTAATAGGAGCGACACCAAGGTGGGACAGAGAGAGGTGGATTTAGGGATGGGAATTGGGAGTCCTTTTTATGTTATTTAAGATTGAACTTGATGCTAGTACCATTTTTAATGAGTTATGTTATCACTTGATGTTTTTGGAACCTTGAACTTAAATATGAATAAGAATGGAACCGACTTTTGTGAAGTGTTTGGGCTTGTCACATCTTATAATCGAAATTTTCACTTAGTGAATAATGGAACACGAATTTTTTAAGTGCTTGGTCTGCCCAAGGCCAAACTAGAAAGCGTGGTACGCATGTTTAATGAGTTGGGGTGTTACAATTTGGTATCAGAGCTAGATTGATTCTAGGATAGTTGGGAAGTGTGTGAATGGGTTAGATGAATGATATCTATCCTCCTCATGCCAAGGTCTCGCGGTAAGTGTGTTATGTGTTCTATGAACCAAGCTAAGTTGATAGAGGTTATTAACTTAGTTAATGTGGTCACTGTAGATGGGTAGTACCCATAATGGAAGAAGAGGTGTAGGAATCGTGATATGGGTGTTGGGGAAGCCCATGTATTGTTTGACTCAAGGGCGTCACATTGTTTTATGCACCTGAGAATGATCAGTGTTTGGTAAATTTGAGAAAGAACCCGGCGTAAGTAGTGGGTTCATAGTCTGAGCAGCTGGTGGAAAAGTAATGGATGTCCTAGAGGATGTTAGGAACGTTCCCGTGCTTATAAAAGGAGTAAGCATGCCGGCTGACCTAGTTATTTGTCATGTGGAACTATATAATGCGATCTTAGGAATGGATTGGCTTGGAAAGTATAAAGCACACATAGATTGTCATCGTGGTAGAGTTGAGTTTGAGAATGATAGGAATAGGTTAGTGTATCAAGGAATCCAACCCACTTCAGGTAGCTTGATTGTCTCGGCTGTCTAAGCGGAACAGATGCTTGAGAAAGGATGTGAGGCATACTTAGTTACAATCTCAACTGCTGAAGTTGGACTGAACACAGAACTCAAGGACATTCCAGTGGTGAATGATTTCGAGGACGTGTTTGCAGCATTCACGGGTTTACCACCAGAACAGTCTGATCCGTTCACAATTGAACTAGAACCCGGAAAGAGGCCTATCTCCAAAGCACCATACCGGATGGCGCCAGCGGAGATAACTGATTTGAAAAGACAGCTTAGTGAACTCATGGATAAGGGGTTTATAAGACCGAGTAGTTCACCATGGGGTGTACCGGTACTGTTTGTGAAAAAGAAGGATGGAACCTTCAGGTTGTGCATTGACTACCATGGATTGAATAGAATGACGGTAAAGAACAAGTACCCTCTTCCACGAGTGGATGAGTTGTTGGACCAACTTAGAGGTGCTACTTGATTCTCAAAAATTGATCTGGCTTTAGGTTATCATCAGATCCCAATTGCGGAACATGACATCCAGAAAACCGCATTCTGGACAAGGTATGAACACTATGAGTTTGTGGTTATGCCATTTGGGCTGACCAATGCACCGGCTGCCTTCATGGAACTAATGAACAATGTGTTTAGAGAATTCTTGGACGAGTTCATGATCATCTTCATAGATGACATCTTGGTGTATTCTAAGTCTTCCGAGGAACATGAGGGCCACTTAAGGAAAGTTTTAGGAAAACTACGGGAACATAAATTGTTTGGCAAGCTAAGTAAGTGTAGCTTTTAGCAAAGGGAAGTAGGATTCTTAGGTCATGTTCTCTCGGACAAAGGAGTGTCCGTGGATCAAGAAAAGATAAAGGCAATCTCGAGTTGGCTTAGACCCTTGAATGCAACCGAGGTAAAAAGTTTTCTTGGATTGGCTGGTTACTATAGACGGTTCGTGAAAAGCTTTGCAAAGATGGCTCAGCCTATGACTAAACTTACAAGGAAGGATGTCCCTTTTATTTGGACCGAGGAATGTGAAGAGAGCTTCACAAAACTCAAGGATATGTTGACTAGTACTCCGGTTTTAGCATTACCGGAACCAAACAAACCGTATGTGGTGTACACAGATGCATCACGAATGGGATTGGGCTGTGTGTTGATGCAGCGTGGGAATGTGTTTGCTTATGCATCATGACAATTGAGGTAACATGAGGTGAACTATCCCACTCATGACTTGGAATTTACTGCGGTTATTTTTGCCTTAAAGATTTGGCGATCCTATCTTTATGGTGGGAAGTTCCAAGTATTCACGGACCATAAGAGTTTGAAGTACGTCTTCACTCAACCAGATCTGAACTTAAAGAAAAGAAGATGTATGTAACTCATAGCCAATTATGACTTGGTCATAGAATACCACCCGGGTAATGCAAACTTAGTAGCAGATGCACTAAGTAGGAAACATGTGGACATGGACTCCGAGAGGGAGTTGGAACGATTGGTAGACATGATTGGAACCTTAAGTTTGTCGGTCTTAATAGTAGAAGAGGAACCGATAGGATTGGGGGCTGCGGATCAAGCTGATTTATTGACTAGAGTCCGGATGGCTCAAGAGAAAGATGAGAACTTGAAAAAGGCCGCAAGGAATAATAGAACTGAATAACAAACTTCTAATAGTGGGAATATTTTCGTTAATGGTCGTGTGTGTGTTCCTAATGATCAGGGATTAAGGGACAGAATCCTTAAGGAGGCACATAAGTCTATGTTAGCAATCCACCTGGGATCGACAAAAATGTACAGTGACTTAAAAAGGTACTATCATTCGACAGGAATGGAACGTGATGTGTCTAAGTGGGTATCCGAATGCCCAACTTGCCAATTGGTAAAGTCTGCACACCAAGTTCCTAGTGGACTATCGCAAAGTTTACCTATCCCGGAAAAGAAATGAGATATGATAACAATGGATTTCATCACGAGATTGGCCATGTGTGATAAAAAGGATTCAATATGGGTAATAGTGGAAAGGTTGACAAAGTCCGCACACTTTCTTGCGGTCAATAGAACGGATAGGACTGAAAGGTTGGCCGAGATCTATGTAAGAGAGATTGTTAGGTTGCATGGAGCACCCACAAGTATTGTCTCGGACAGGGACACTAAGTTTGTTTCAGCTTT
>OVBA01004019.1:1832-25213 GCA_900406435.1 Lepidium aucheri
ACACTTGGTCTCCGATTCCCTTAGCGCTAGCTTTAGGTTTTGGCCCAAATAAGATCTCTCTTGATCAGGGAGAGATTGGCCTTAAGCTCAGTCATATGAGAAGAGATCGGATCATATCCATGTTTGCTAGGCGAGTGGATCGGAGATTTTACCTCCGATCTTCCTATCCTCGAGATCCACAAGGATCTACTCACTTCTCATGATTTGAGAGTGGAGGATCAAAGGAGATTTCATCACCGTAAACATAAAGAGCAATAAGAAAATAAACAACAGAAAGTAAAGATGAAGATCAAAATAAACTTAATGCATTAAACTTAAATTGGATTCAACAAAGTACCTTAACAATCTTAAAAGAAAGCAACAACAAAAATAGAGAGAGTTTCTTTTCTAAAACATCAGATGATTGTAAAAAATGATGATTAAAGGGTATTTATAGGGTTATTTGCATAACCCTAATGATCAAATCGACCTAAGTNTGACCTGCGAGCTTGGACACCGAGGAGTGGTCTTTACTCTGTCCTCGCAGGCTAAAGCCGAGTGGAATGGTCCGAGTGTGATAAGTTGGTTCTCCCACCCGGTAGATAGGTTGAGGTTTGTGACTGAGGTTTCCTTCCGTTAGCGATCCGAGCAATCCTCGCCCTGCAAACTGCGAGGTAGCGATCCGAGTCTGAGCAACTCCTTTTCCTTAGCAGCTGATTCTGATAACTTTAGCTCCAATTTAAGCTCCTTTTTGCTCCTTTTCCTAGAAAAACTCCAAAACTCCAAATTCAAATGCAAAAAGTGCAAAACTAACCTAAATGGACCGGAATGCATGGAAAACCTATCTAACCGGATGCAAAGCAACCTANTCTAAAATACGGTTCTAAAACCGTTAAAAATCACACTCATCACTTGGTTTTATAGGGGGTTAGTATAAATACCTCCTTAGTGTGATGAAATCTAGGTATCGAAGCTTTACCGTTACTTCAGAAACTTTTAGAGCTTTTCATTGTTGTAATTCGAGAACAAGATTTCACTTTCGTTTTATCTAAGTTTTAGTTCAGTTTCACTTTGCTATCATTCTAAGTTTACTTTATGAATTCCTTGATCATGTCATCCACTTTGATTATTATTTTGATTGTTTCACCATTGATGTCTGAGTAGTTAACTTAGGGTTCCTAATGGAAAGGACTAGACCAGCGTGGATCTTAAAGTTTTCAAAGTCACTAAAGAGTAGAATAATATAGATCTCTTTCGTTTTGGTGTTGTTAATGCTTGTTCCTTTTTGATCAAATGAAACATGATTTTAGACTTTTAGCTTCCGATAGGTGCATTGATTTGTGATCAAACCGTCTCAGAAATTTACATCCTTAGCTTGACAGACTAATTCTCTAAGGTGTTTATTAGGCTCTTTCCATTGTTGCTTCACGCTAGTTAGGTTGTTAAACGCTTATGATGATAAGCTTGGTTGATAGCTTTATTGAGATTGTTTGCCATGAGAGTGGACTCAATATTTATAAGTTTGTTGCCTAGAGATCAGCTCTATTTGAGTTTGTTAAGCGATTTAGTGACTTAAAGTGAAACGCTGGTCCATGATCTCCGCCCCTTAAGAAACCTTTCTTCTCATCCATTGCTTGTTTGTTTTCATTGCACTCGTATTCTATTTTTACTGCACTTAATTTCCATTGTTCAGTACTTTTGAATTGCTCATTTAGGTTCATATTTTGCTTATTTGAATGTTATTTTTGTTTCTCGTTGTTTCATCACTTAGGTTGGCAGATAACAAACCATTGACTTGATTTGGCTTGAATTAAAGTTGTCTATCATATTCTGATTGCTAGTTACACTCCCAATTGGATTGACACCTATTATACTACATCGACATCTTAGTTTAATAGGATTTGACAACTAGAGTAAAATATTTTTATCAAATTGGCGCCATTTCAAACTGGCTTTCTTTTTACTACGTTTAGAATTTTAGACTTTATGAGATCAAACTATTTTCTAGTTTCTCGCTAGCTTTGGTTGGCCTTTGTCTATTTCAGGGTGAATTTACAAGTCGAGTTGAACTCTCCGCTATATGCAGACACGTTCTCAAGGCAGCCAAAATCTTTTCCCTCCCTTAGACAACATTGATAGACTTCCACGTGAGTTGAGAGAGTCGAATAACACACTCTACAGTGAACAAGAAAAACTAGGAGAAATAAGATCCCATGATGGTTCAACTTTAAAGATGCCATTGGCGACAAGGGACACAAACCATGAATAAGTGTCACATGTTAGGAGACCTCAAACAATTGGAGCAGGAGAAGCACCAAGTAGTCACACTCAGCGACATGGAATTGTTCCTTCGTCTATTCCAAACAACAACTTCAAGATCAAGAGTAGTCTCATCTCCTTGGTTTAGAACCGCAAGTTTCATGGACTGCCTGTGGAGGACCCCCTCGATCATCTGGATGAGTTTGAAAGGCTCTGCGGCCTAACTAAGATTAATGGAGTCAGTGAGGATGCCTTTAAATTGAGGTTGTTCCTATTCTCTCGTGGGGACAAAGCCATACTTGGGAGAAACATTTGCCTCAACGCTCTATCACAACATGGGACGCTTGTAAATCTGCCTTCCTTGCCAATTTTTCTCTACCTTTAGGACCACAAAGCTATGAAATGAGATTTCCAACTTTGTGCAGAAGAATTCAGAATCATCTCTGAAGCGTGTGAGCGATACAAAACGTAGCAAACTCAGTGTTTTCACCACGGGTTCCTACCCAAACACTACTAAGCAACCTATATCGTGATTTTCTACCTAAAAACTACATGACGTTGGATTCAACCAGCCGTGGGAACTTCCTAAACAGTGATGTTGATGAGGGCTAGGAGTTAGTAGATGGACAATATGGAGAAGACTTTGCCAGAAGCGATAGAGGATCTATAGATTCGGATACAGTGAGCAGAAAGGAATTCAGAGCTATGAATGACAAGTTAGACAAGTTGACATGGTACATTTGAAACACGTGTACTCAGTATGCCATGACAAACTGGTTTAGGACAAAGATGATGATCAGGTTGAAGAGGTTAAATTTGTGTAAAACCAAGGAGGAGGTTACAAGCAATACAACAACTATAAGCAGCATCTAAACCTCTCCTACAGGAACACCAATGTTTCTAATCCCCAAGATCAGGTCTACCCACTCAAAACCTAACCCGTTCAGCAAAAAGCGTATGTACCAAAATAGCAATACCACCAGAGTTTTAGCCAGCTCCGATCATACCACCAGGGTATGAAGCACAGAAACCGCCGCTTACTCAACAAACTCCAGAGGTTATGAATTTTCTCCAATAGATTCTGTAGGGACAAAGTAAGTCAACTACTAAGTTGATGACGAAGCTCGCTGAGGTTCACACAAAGATAGATGCATCTCACAATGATCTCAACTATAAATTTGAGACATTGAATGCTCGACTCAAGTACTTTGAGAGTCAACAAGCCTCCTCATCTCATGTAAAGACACCTGGACAACTCCCTGGGAAAGCAGTTCAAAACCCTAAGGAATATCACGCCAATGCAATTACTCTACAGAGTGGACGTGAGCTGCTTATATGCATAGAGAGTGCAAAAGATACTAAGGACAGTAACGTTTAGGTGGGGGAGGATTTCCTCAGCAAGGATCAAGCCAAAAATTCCACGCCAGAGGTCCCACTCGGACAAGTGACCAGATCTGATGGTGATTGCACGCCACCTACTATGGATAAACCCACGCCAAATTCCAATCTTGACATACCAAACCGAGTCAAGTAAATCCTACAACTTCTAATGTGCAAAAACTGTTAGCAACTCAGGATAAGAACAAACCTTTCATCCCGCCACCGTACAAACCTCAACTACCTTTTCCCCAAAGGCTCAAGAAGGATGTGACGGAGAAGTATAAAGAATTATTCGAGAAGCAGATGAAAGACATAGAGGTCAAGATCCCCATCATGGATGCTTTTATGCTAATACCTCCTTAGCAGAAATTCCTGAAAGATGCAGCTAAGGAGAAGATTCAAGTAGTTCAGGGTATGGTAGTATTAACTCACGAAATCAGCGCCATCATCCAAAGGAAAGTTGTGCCAAAGAAGATTGGTGATCATGACACCTTCACGATTCCTTTCTCACTTGGACCTTTATTGTTCAGTAAGTGCTTATGCGATATTTGCGCATCAACAAGTCTCATGCCACTTTCAGTTGCACATAGGTTAGGTTTTACTTATTACAAAACCTGCAAGATATCATTAGTCTTAGTGAATAGATCAGTGAGAATTCCTCATGGGATCTTAGAGGATCTTCCTGTGAAGGTCGGAGAAGTTAAAATACCAACTGACTTTGTTGTACTAGAAACGGACGAAGAACCCAAGGACCCATTACTCTTTGGAAGACCATTCTTAGCCATAGCTGGAGCATTGATCGAAGTGCGGAATGGAACAATCAAGTTGAATCTGGGTCTAGACCTTAAAATGAAGTTCAACATCAATGACGCCATGAAGAAGCCAACTATTAAGAATAAGGTGTTCTCAGTTCAGGAAATGGATGCTCTTGCTGATGAGCTATTGGAAGAGTTGGCAGCAAAGGATCAACTGCAAGTCGCCTTGACTAAACCAGCTACCGATGGATACTTGAGTAAGGAAGCTGAAAGCTATGGAAAACTTTTAGATGCTCACAAGCCAGTCAAGAGTTCAGTTGTAATTGAGGAGTTGGATGAACCGAATTCTGAGTTCCAAGCAGTTAACAGAGATTTAACAGAAGTCGTACCTGAATCGACTACGAGACTCGAGCTACAAATGATCGACAGTACTACTTCCACGATCGATGATGACTGGTCTGATCTTAAGGCTCCTAAAGTGGTAAAAAAGGAAATTCTTAAGTTGCTAGATGCTGATGTCATATATCCTATTATTGATAGTAAGTGGGTTTCACTAGTTCATTGTGTCCCTAAGAAGGGAGGAATCACTATTGTTAGGAATGAGAAAAATGAATAGATCCCCACTAGAATCATCACTGGCCATAGAATATGCATTGATTATAGGAAGTTGAATTCGTCATCTCGGAAAGATCATTTTCCACTTCCTTTCATTGATCAAATGGTAGAACGCTTATCGTATCACAAATACTATTACTTCTTACATGGGTATAGTAGATTCTTTCAAATCTCTATACACCCTGATGACAAAGAGAAAACCACTTTTACTTGTCCCTACGGAACATTTGCATAAAGAAGAATGCCATATGGTTTGTGTAATGCACCTGCGACTTTTCAAAGCTGCATGACTTCTATTTTTTCGAATCTGATTGAGGAGATGGTTGAAGTTTTCATGGACGAATTCTCTGTCTATGGCTCCTTCTTCTCCTCTTGTTTGTTAAATTTGTGCAGGGTACTTAGCAAGTGTGTGGAAACAAATATGGTGCTGAATTGAGAGAAGTGTCATTTCATGGTCAGGGAAGGAATCGTCTTGGGTCACAAGATATCTGAAAAGGAGATTGAGGTTGATAAGGCCAAAATCAAGGTTATGGTTGAGTTGCGACCTCCTAAGCCAGTAAAGGATGTCAGGAGTTTCTTAGGCCATGCCGGGTTCTATTGGAGATTCATTAAGGATGTTTCTAAGATTGCAAGGCCATTGACTCGCCTCCTGTGCAAAGAAGTCAAGTTCATGTTTGACTCCGAGTGTCTGGAAGCATTCTTGAAGATCAAGGAAGCTTTGGTGTCTGCACCAATAGTCCAAGCCCCTGATTGGATCCTACTGTTCGAAATCATGTGTGATGCAAGCGATTACGCAGTGGGAGCAGTGCTGGGTGAGAGAAAGGACAAGAAGCTCAATGTGATCTACTATGGGAGTAGGACACTTGATGACGCTCAGATAAAGTATGCAACTACTGAAAAAGAGCTCCATGCTATAGTCTTTGCTTTTGAGAAGTTTCGAATAACTCGTTTGTTCCAAGGTTATTGTGCATACGGATCATGCAGCGTTGAAATACTTGATGAAGAAGAAAGAGGCTAAGCCAAGGTTACTGAGGTGGATTTTGCTACTTCAAGAGTTTGACATGGAAATTGTGGATAAACCTGGGGTAGAGAATGGCGTTGCTGACCATCTGTCAAGAATGATGATAGAGGACTCGATCCCTATTGATGACTCCATGCTAGAGGAGCAACTCATGTCGCTAAAAAGTATGACAACTTGAGCCTCTGAACTCCAACCGGACTCTGACTTTGAGTCACAGGTGAAGAACTGCACCTTAAAGGCTATGGAGACTCGACTTCAGCACAAAAGTAAGCTAGCGGGAACTATGGTGTCGTGGTACACAGACTTAGTTAACTACCTTGTCATTGGTGAAGTGCTTAAGAGTCTGGACTCTTATTAGAAGAAGAAATTCTTTAGAGATGTGAACCATTACTTTTGGGATGAACCTTATCTTATAAGAAGGGATCTGGTGGTTTGTTCAGGCGGTGTATTGTAGAGGAAGAAGTTCAGACTGTTTTAGAGCATTGCCATGGGTCAACGTATGGTGGTAACTTTGCCACATTCAAGATGGTTCAGAAAACTCTACAAGCAGGATTATGGTGGCCGACTGTGTTTAAAGACGCTCAAGCTTTCATCTCTAAGTGTTATCCGTGTCAGAGGATGGGTAACATCAGCAAGAGAAATGAAATGCCACATAATCCGATTCTTGATATTCAAGTGTTTGACTGCTGGCGAATCGATTTCATGGGACCTTTCAATGCACTATCACATGGGAACCGCTATATTCTAGTAGAAGTGGACTATGTCTCCAAGTGGGTTGAAGCCCTTGTTTGTCCCACTAACAATGCTAAGATTGTCTTGACGTTATTTAAGAGTGTCAGCTTCCCTAGATTCAGTGTTCCAAGAGTCGTGATCAGTGATGGAGGTTCTTACTTCATCAACAAGCTGTTTGAGAACATTTTGAAGAATCATGGTGCTAAGCATAAGGTAGCCACGCCTTATCACCCATAGACAAGTGGTCAGGTAGCAGTCTCGAACAAGTAGATTAATGCCATTCTAGCCAGAGTTGTGGGAATTTTAAAGCGAGACTAGGCAGTCAAGTTAGATGACACGCTATGGGCCTACTAAAAATCATTCAAAACGCCGATTGGCAGGACTCCTTTTCAGATGCTATACGGGAAATCATGCCACCTATAAGTTGAGATAGAGTACAAAGCACCGTGGGCTACCAAGTTGCTGAATTTTGATCTCAAGACTGCGCAAGAGAAAAGACAATGGATCTACATGAGTTAGAGGAAGCTCGACTTGAAGCTTATGAGAGCTCAAAAATTTATAAAGAAAGAACTAAAGCCCTCCATGATAAGAAGATAGCACCAAAGCGGATCATAGCTGGTGATCAAGTACTTTTGTTCAACTCCAGACTTAAGCTCTTTCCTGGGAAACTCAAGTCAAGGTATCTGATCCATTCTGAGTTAGAGAAATTCTGCCATATGGAGCTGTAACTCTGATCAACAAGGATGACGAAAATTTCACAGTTAATGGGCAAAGAGTGAAACCTTATTTTGCTGATAAGACTATTACCAAGAGAATATTTGTTCTCTCGATGAACCACCCAACCTCTGAAGGGCGTGAAAATGTCAAGTTCAGTGAATTTAAACAAGCACTCTTGGGAGACAATTCAATGGTATCCTTGTTAATATTTATTTTCAGTTTTTGACTAAGTTCTTTTCTTTATTTGGTTTTAATTTCAGAAATCCGGCGATCACGATTTCAATCCGACCTTGACAGCTGAGTGGTCAAGTTAGCTTTAACTTTTAGGTTTTTAATTAAAAAAAAGAAAAGAAAATTGAAGAGTCACGAGTCAAGTTACACGTCGAGTTATTATTGTCAAGTTGCATGTCGGGTTATTATTGTCAAAGTTGCATGTCGAGTCATTTAGGTGGTAACGAGTCAAATAATATTTGAGTGGGAGGGAAAATTATTTCCTTTAGTGAGACATGGTGAGGAGCAGAACTTTAAGTCAAATAAGTAGAAACATTTTCAGTCCCTTGTCGGTCATGCGCCTAGCCTACCTCTCTCCTTTGGCTCTTTAAAAATCGAAATGGATATCACCTTCCTCACTCATCTTTACTCAGCACCTTACATTTCACTTACTCTTTTACTTAATTGTTAATCATTTTTCCTCTTTTACAAGAATCCAGGTGAAGCTTTCTTGACATCACTTTCTCTTCCAAGTCGCTCAAGTTGTTAGCATAAAAAGCCGAGTTGAAGTTGTCGCCGCACGCCACAACACCGCTGACTCGGAAGTACAATCAAGTCACTTTTAACTTGAGAAGCCTCACCGTTCGAAAGGGTTTAATCCGAGTTGTTCAAGTTAAGTCATTATTCCAAGTCAAAGTTGTTGCCGTGCTGCCACCCTCGACACCACCTGCTCAATCGAGTCATTTTGGGCTGTACGCATGCACCACTTTTGTTCTTGACTTCACTTCCGCAACTGAGTCATTCATGGTTCTACTTCTAAAACGGAGTTGACACCGTCACCAACGCATGAGCAGCCAAAGTAACTAGGGTTGTTGTCTAAGTTAGCATCACCGTCACGCACCGTTGAGCTGTTCTGAATTCAATTCTTTACTGTTGGCAAATATGAGGCAGTCAAGTGGTTCTTCGTCACAAAGACAGTTGACACGTTCAATAGCAGAAGGATCTCCAATACATGTTGAAGACGATGACATATCTACAATTTTTATGCAAATGCGAGAAGATATCCGTAGAGGTAAAATTTTTCGCATAGACTCTGATGACGACGAGCCATTGGACTAAGATGACACTCTGAGTGAGGGAGATACTGGTGGAGAAGAATTTGACTATGAAAGAGATCCGAGGAAAGTTGGATATAAGGATGCACTCAACACATTTTGGCTAATGAAAGTGAAAGGTAAAAGATATATTCATTGGGCCACGGTGGTCAAACTGGGGATTGCTAAGGAAGTGGATCTTATGCTGAACTCGAGTGGATTAACGTAGTTTTTATCCAACATCAGGGAGTCATACCAAGGAAAACCATTCAGTTTCTCGCGTGAATCCAATTGTGTGAATACTTCGGTAAGCAGGATCGGTTAAAGCGCTTAGGTGGATTTGGCAAGCTAACATTTGAGGTCAACAACAGAAAGTGTTTGTCCAGTGCAACACAATTCAAAGAGCTCTTTGAACTTCTCCCATGCCATGGACTCTATGTTCAATATGATAAGGACGAGTTGAATCATCTGTTGCTTGTGATAGCAGGTCCTGAGCCGTATCATCCATCCAGCAGCACGAGCGGCAACATTAGAAACCTAGCTATTCGTTATCTTCATAGGGTAATCGCTAAGACTTATTTTGCAAGAAACGAGTCAGGATTTGTGCGCCTTGCGGAATTAGAGATGATTGATGAGGCTTTCATCCAGGTTCTTAATAACGTCAGTAACCATGACATGATGTTTAGGGGAGAGCCAAATGGAGTGGGTTTTACTAAAGTGTTGATAAAACATCTCATGAGTTACAGAGGATGGGCATCATGGTTATCTGATAAGTCGAAGAGAATAATTCGAATCGGCGGAAACGTGACGAGGATTCTTGAAGCCTATAACATTACTTTCAAAACATAGGCGATCCCTACAGAAGGGATCGATGCGGCGTACCTCACGCAAAATCAATTTCTTGCATTATCACCACCTGGAGGGACATGGTTGTACGAATTTACGTACTCACTCACAGGAAAGGAGTCCAATATAAGACTTCCGAATATCGAGTATAATTCACTCACTGGATTGAGCAACATGACTTTTACTCCTTCGAAAGATATACTCTATGGGAAACGAGCACATGCAGAGTCCAGGGAACAGAGACAAGAATCTCAGGAGCATAGGGAATATTCGATGGGAAGGTGTGGGGGTTCCGCAATCCTTCCAAGCACCTGACGTGAGTACTCAGTTATTCCAACTGCAATCATACCAGCCGCAATACTTCCACCAACAAGACTTCCAACCGCATGCTTTCCAACCGAATGCAGAGCTGAATATTTTGGACCCACTAGGGTCAACTTCGAGTTTCTTCAACTACACCTTACCGCTAGAAAAATAGCAGGAACCACAACCCCACGATGACAACATGGATGTGGATCGAGCAGGCTAGTCCATCTTTTGGTGAGGTAACTAACTCCAACTCTTATTCCATTGTATATATTTTTGTATTGTTTCATTTGCTTTGTTTGTCTAGCACTTTCTTTCTAACTTTTACTACACAAGAGACTGTGTAGTTTCAGTTTGGGGGAGGATCCTAGAGGTTATTAACATGTTTTTTGTTTTTCTTAGTTTTTATTTTCATTCAGTTCATGCATTGCATCTAAGGCATAGAAAGCACACACACAAAAAACAACAATAGTCATAAAAAGAATGTCATGTAATCGCATATCATGTAGGATCGAGTCTACATGCATAGGGAATTATGAGGATAATAGCCGCTTAAATTTGCTGATTGACTTGCTAGATTCAAGGCCCTAGTTTCTAAATTCTTTGTTGCATTCCATACTTATCGTGAAAGTTAAGACTGAGCCATGTTAGGAATATTTAGCACAAGTCTCACGCCATGATTGAATATGTTTTGATTTGATGCCTATCCTCACTAAGTGATAACCATAAATCTGATCTATAATTATCTTGTCTGTGCATCAAATCTGAATTTGTGGATTACTAGAATACTTGGATTTTATTTATCCCTCATGCATCTATCTTGCTAATCCAAGTATCCCACCATGCTACATTATGATCTGCTTTCGAACCATGTTGTGCTTGCTGTGTGATTGTAAGGTCTCTTTTCGGTCTAAACTTGGCATAAAGTGTGAGGTAGGAGCCGACAAAGTCATGCCCTCATGTAGACTCTGGTTCACAATTTTTGGACCAGACTAGGACTAGGTGGTTTCGTTTGGGGTTGTGATTTCTTGTGTCTAAGCAGAGAAACGAAATGAAGGAAAGAATGGGTGAAAGTCTAAAGATCTAGGGTGAGAAAGGTATGAGTTTATATGCTAATCTAGTAAATGTTTTGGGGAAATCTGAGTGTGGATAAGGTTTCATGATTAAGAAAAGGAAAATGGACTAAAAAGTTTTAATGTCTTAAAAATAAGAAGAAAAGAAACTAGTGTTGAATGTATAGATTCAAAACCGCTATAGTAAATCAAGGAAACATCTTTTCTCCCTAGATAAGAATCGAAAAGCTAAAACAAAAAGATGATGACCTGTTGAGCAGAAAAAGATGAAAATGCCTTAAGTATAAGGGTAGAGTAGGATTATATTCTGGGCTAGATTGGCTAGGTTAAGATCAATTATGGGCATATGGGTAGATGGAGACATAACTTTGTATGCGCCTGTTGGTTCTTACCTTTGGCATTATGCTAAAGCTTGGTCCATTCATGAGTGATCCCTTGTGCTATGGTTGACCAGTAACTTGTAGAGGTCATTTTAATCTCTAGACTTTACTCTTGACCAAATGAATTCTTAGGTGATGCATCGACAGATTTACGGTTACTAAACTAATGAACATTAAAAGGGTATGTGGATTTGAATGCATAATTAAGTTGTGGCTGAGCTTAGACTGAATTGTGATTGTCATGGCTAGAGTTTTTAAGTAAGGCATGTTTGAACTGCACAACTAGAACTGGCAACTAGGACCTTGAATTTCGCATTCGTTTCAGCTTGTTTTAGGTTCTGAATTCCCAACATTACAATTTTATAGTCTTAGTTCTATGCACTTGCTTGAGAGAAAGCAAAGTCTAAGTTTATGAGATTTGATATGCACACATTTTAGCACGTTTGAGGTGCCTTTTTTAGTTCATTTTATGCATATCTATTACATTTACATTACAATCAAATTTGGTACTTTATTCACATAGGTTACATTTTCATAGCATAAATACTGCATTTGGAGTTATTTTCAGGAAGCTTCGACTAGGAATGAAGAGACAGCAGCAGTAACTCGGATTGGACAGCAGCAGTAACTCATATTGGATAGCAGCGGTAACTCGGATTGCAAACCAACGACAATGGCAATGACATTTCAAATCACAATAGCAACAACAACTCGAATCACTAATCAACGGGAACTTAGATCATCTCGGCCTTATATCTCAACGGATCCTACTGAACCAAATGGGCTGATTCAACTCCACTTTCGACGGTCCAATGACTCGACTTTACCCACAAAGTCGAGTCGCCTATCCTTCTTAGTTTTTCTTTTCTACTTACTTGGTTTATTGGGGGATTAGTATAAATACCTTCTTGGCATGATGAAAACTGGATATCGAAGCTTTACCGCTACTTCAGAAACATTTAGAGCTTTTCATTGTTGTAATTCCAGAACAAGATTTCACTTTTGTTATATCTAAGTTTTAATTCAGTTTCATTTGGCTTTCATTCTAAGTTTACTCTATGAATTCCTTGATCATGTCATCCACTTTGATTGTTATTTTGATTATTTCACCTATGATTTCTAAGTAGTTAACTTAGGGTTCCTGAGGGAACATACTATACCAGCGTCGATCTTAAGTTTTCTAAGTGGCTTAAGAGTAGAATAATATAGATCTCTTTTGTTTTGGTGTTGTTAATGCTTGTTCCTTTCTTATCAATTGAAACATCATTTTAGACTTTTAGCTCCCGATAGGTGCGTTGAATTTTCTGATCGAACCGTCTGAGAAATTTACATCCTTAGCTTAAGAGATTAATTGTCTAAGGTGTTTATTAGGCTCGTTTCCATTGTTGCTTCACACCAGTTAGGTTGTTAAATGCTTATGATGATAAGGTCGGTTGATAGCTTTACTGAGATTGTTTGCCACGAGAGTGGACTCAATAGTTATAAGTTTATTGCCTAGAGATCAGCTTTGTTTGAGTTTGTTAAGCAATTTAGTGACTTAAAGTGAGACACTGATCCATGATCTCCGCCCTTTAAGAAATCCTTCTTCTCATCCATTGCTTGTTTGTTTTCACTACACTTGTCCTCTATTTTCACTGTACTTAATTTCTATTATTCAGTACTTTTGAATTGCTCATTTAGGTTCATATTTTGCTTATTTGACTGATATTTCTGTTTCTTGTTGTTCATCATTTAGGTTAATAGATAACAAACAATTGACACAATTTAGCTTGAATTAGAGTAGTCTATCATATTCTGATTGCTAGTTACACCCCCACTTGGATTGACACCTATTATACTACATCGACATCTTAGTGTAATAGGATTTGACAACTAGAGTAAAATCTTGTTATCAACGGTTACCCTCTAGAGATGGTGCACCCAATAATGTCGTGTGGCATATTCAATCTGAGGGAGGTTTTCAGGGTAGAGACTCAAAGCTTACACATATTTGGCACCCAACAGTTTGGATCGTAGCCAAGCTCTTGGGCTCCACCATTATGTGTGAGGAGATCAACCCTCCTATGATGAAGCCTGAGTTGGAGCTTTTGCATCACGCCATTGCTCCAGTAGTGCTAGATCTCTATGGTGAAAGTCTAGCTCCTCAATCTGCACCTTTTGACATCAACTAGGGATTTGTTTTCGCCAAGCTGCTACCTGAACGCCAATTCAGAGGATTGCCAGACACTCTGACCTCCGAGACTATTGGTAGTATTCTTACGCCTATCTTCATGTTCCATCGTCTCGATCTCACTAATACTCAGCGGATAGTCATGGTTAATTATATGGACAACATGGTTCTTACTAACTTCCGCTACCTTGCTGAGAAGACAAAGTGACTGTACTATGCTCGGGATTAGAATTCCTATTGGTGTAAGCTTCCCGCTCTAGAAGTTACTTCTCTTACCTTGTCAAGCAAATTTCATGTTCGAACCTCACATAACTCATCCGTAGACTGTAGAGGTTGATAGTGAGCCACAACAAGTCCAGCGCCACACCACGCAGAGACACGCTGCCACTGCTCCTACACCTCCACCGCTGCAGCCCAACGTCGCCCAGACTCTTGAGCACATTATCCCTGAGTACAATCAAGAATTTAATTTACCATTGTTCTTTGATGACTTCAAAGATAGGGAGTACAGGCGTTGACATTATGAGAATGAAAAGAGGAAGTATTTGATGAGGAGGCGACTCTGGGAAGCGCTTAAGAAGATTCATGTTGCATTCTGTCTAAGCATGCCTTCAGCAGACAGAGCCGAAACCAGTTCGGGAGCTGAGGCGTCGAGACCTGGCATTGCTGGACATCACTTTGCTGAGAGATCTAAGGACAAGGATGATCTGCCTTTGGATCGCTGCCTACCACGTCGCTGTCGTTCTCCAGAGGACCGTGAGAGCCAGAGTCCCTAGTAGCCCTATGACATTTCTCACCCTAATCAATTATTTTTGTTATGAACTTTGACTTATTTTTATGTTTATTTTTATGCATAAGTCGTGCTTTCTTTAGGCTTATTTTCACACCGGAACGGTGTGAAGTAAGTCTGGGGGAGGACACTTGCTATGATTAACACCTTTTTCTCTTTTACTTTTCTTTTCAGCTTTAATTTTTTAGACATTTTCTGTTTATTTTCTGTCTTTATGTGTTTAAAAACTGATTTGTATGAACTATGATTTTGAGGATTATTGCATATCATGAACTAAGTACCATTGATTTGCACTTGTCAGGTATCGATTGACTATTGGAAAATCCAGATGCTGAACAACATCTTAGTACCACCCATATTCATCTCAATATTCGAAGAATTCACCAATAACCGGACTTAATCTTCTTGTCAAGGGGCTTGGTATACATCGGATCAGATTCCTGTCTTCAGTCCCGACGTCTATTCCGTGTGAGTATGGTTCCCCTCTCATTAGCATTTTGTGCTGAATGTGTTATCTCTAAAGTAGCTAAAAATAAATTTGGAGGTAATGTAGTAAACTGAGGATCAAAAATCCAATGATGTTACTCTTGCTTTCACTCTTTGAGTTGCTAAGGAACCAACCAGTAAAAAAATGCAATGATACCTTAGGTAGTAGGAAGACACTTGTTGGCCAACGAATAAAAAAAATGATATCCTAGGTTAGTAGGGAGAAATTGGTTGCGCAGCCGATAAAAAAATACAAATACCCTAGGTAAGTAGGAAAAAATCGGCTGCGAAGTGAATGAAATGAGAGGAAATGAACCATATAGAAGATAGTCTTGTGTTAGAAAATTGGTAGAAGAAGAATCTGTGTGTTCTTTGATTGGTATTCCCTTGATAAGACTGCACTTAGATATTCTAGGAAATTGATATGGTGAATTCGGATTTCTAATTCAGATTATGGAGTTTAGCTAGAATGGTTGTTAAGTCTGGGGGAAGTACAAGGTGGTCTCGATTCTGACATGTAAGTATTGTGTGGTTTACTATGGAATTGATATGCAATGTTCTGATGACAAATGAGTTCCTTTGAGTGGAATCTTCCGGTTAGTCTTTTCTTTCTTTACTTGAGAACAAACAAGAAGCTAAGTCTAGGGGAATTGGTATACCTCATTTATATTGCTTTTAAGCTCCTTAATTCACATATTTTCAGAATGATTGTCTACATTTTAGAGTCTTTTCATGTGGAAAACAAGTTAAATTTGTATTACGCCCGGAGAGCATGGTTCAAGACGAATCAGAGCAGTTTCTAGAACTTCAGCAGAAGATTGATGATTAAGCGATCAACCTCTTGATCGAGCGGTCACTCTCCTTAGTGAAAGCTGGACTCAACTTGTTGATCGACCAAGACCTTTAAGAGATCAAACACTCCAATTTGTTTGTTAGAGACACACACACAGAGTTTTGTTTCGGCTGAGAGAGTTCTTTCTAAGCAGGGAAAAGATTTCCTCCATACTTTTGAGAAGATTTCTTGAACCCTTTCATTAGTTTGATTGCAATTTCATGTTCTTCATCATCATGTCTTTTGTTTCATTCTTAGTCATGTCTGAGTAGTTTAATTGTCAGGTTTAGGGGTTCTAGGATTTAGGAATCGATGATTGGGGATTGAATAGGACTCGATGATTAGAATTTTCCATCTGTACTTGTGTGCAATGCTTAGATTAGCTTGATCATCTAATCTATGATCTTAGGTTGTTTACTTTCCAACTTGTTAAACTTCTGAACTACTATCGATGAGCAATTGAATTTAACCAACGATAGTTGATTGTTAGGATTAATTGTGGATAATTAAACCAATTTTTAAAGCCTATTTACACTCAGGAACCAACGATAGTTAAGATCTCTAGGTTGTTAGATGGAGTAATAGATACCATGATAGTGGATTTATTAAATTTTTATGTTCAACTCGAGAATTTAATTGATAGTTCCTGAATATTTTCCCTGGTTTGATTCTTATTTCCTGATGAATACCTGATGCCTTTAATCATATTTTCAAACCTTAAATTGTTAGTCTTTCATTTGAATTACTCTTATGTATAGCTTCAATTAGAGTTGAATAATCGAAAGTGTAAACTTGGTTCTTCGTGGATTCGATCCCTAAGTACTACTACTACATTGATGTGCACATGCAGTAGATTCATAGGGTTAAAACTTTCTGACATCATATTGCAGTAAAACAAAGAATTCAACAAGGAAAAATTACTAATCTAACGTATGAGAAAAGGGTTCCTTGAGGAGTGGAGATCATGGAGTAGCATCTCACTTAAATCTACTAAGTCGCTTAATAAAACTCAAATAGAGCGGATCTTTAGTTAATTAGTTTGTAACTATTGAGTCCACTCTCGGGGCAAACAATCTCAGAAAAGCGATCAACAGACCTTATCATCATAAACGTTTAACAATCTAATTGGCATGAAACAATAACTTAATCGAGCTTAACGAATACCTTAGACATTCAATTTCTTGAGCTTAGAATGTAAACATCTGAGCCGGTTATATCAGTCCATTCATCAAACACTTTTTGGGTGCTAGAATGTCTAAGAACATATTACGATTGATAAGAAAGAAACAAAATTAACAACACCAAAAAAAGAAGATCTAAGCTAATCTACTCTTGAGCGACCTAGAAAACTTAAAATCCACGTTGGTATAATCCATTCCCTCAAGAACCCTAATTTAATATACTCAGAAACTACTAGGGAAACAAACAAAGCATAAATAAATGTGAATGTCATGATCACAAAACTAAGAATGAAAAATACTCAAATTAAAACTAAACTGAAATTACATTAAGAGAACATAAAACGAAAAAAGGTTTTTGTGCTCGAATTACAAAGAGAGGAAAAGAAAAGCTCAAACTTTCTTGCACTAAGCGGTAAAAACTAAGATCCTCATTTTCAGTGACAATCAAGAGTATTTATATTGCTACTTCTTAAAACCTAAAACAACTCAACCCAACCATAGTGGCCCATTATTATTTGACAATCCAGCCCATTTGCTAAAGTGGCCCATTGAGTTTGGATGTAACAAGATAGGCTCGACCTTGATCTCGAATGGGTTTACATTGGCTCAATCTCGGTCTTGAGTGGAATCGCTTGGCTCGACCTTGGTCTCGAGTGGAATCATCTCCACCAGAGGCTCTAGGTGGATGGCAGACTCGACCAGTGACTCCAATCCATATACATCCCAATACTCTTATTGTTGTGTCAAAGCTGATCATTCATTTCCAAATTCTCCACAACGTCCATAACACTTTAAATTATGCTCTCTAAGTACCTGAAAATTCCTTCAATGTAATATGTGTGCACTGCGAATGCAAAATATGCACATAAAGCTATTGAGACTCTAATTGATGGAAATGCAGTGAATATGTATGCAAAATTAACTAAATGTGACACCTAAAACTAGTTAAAATGCATACATATCAACTCCTCCAAACTTAGACTTTGCTTGCCCTCAAACAAATGCGTAGAACTAAGCTTAAAAAGAGGTTCCAAAGTGGGAATTCAGAACCAAAACAAGCATATTTAAATGTAAATTCAATGTCCTAAATGAAAGTTCTTAGATGCAAATCAAGAAAATGGTACTTAAAAATTTTAGCCATGCCAATCACAATTCAATCGTCCAACCTCAACCTACACATGCATTCACTTTAACCATTCCTTTTAACATTCATTAGCACAAAACCATGGATCAAGCTATGTATATCCTAAGAACTTGTTTGGCCAAGGGTAAGGTCTAAGAGATTAAAGTTATCTCTTTCAGTAACAAGTCAATTGATGCTCACAGGGATCACTCACGAATGGGATAAGCCTTAGCATAATGCTAAAGTTGAAAGTCAATAGGCGCATACAAAAACAAGACTTCATTTAACCAATTCACCCAAATCGGATTAAGACTTATTCAATATAACCCAGGAATCAACCCTAATTCTACCCTTTTAATCACAAGGCATTTCTTTCTTTCAGCCACAACATATCTTGAGGTCGATTTCCCAAGCTTTTCCACTTCTAATCTAAGCAGAGGGATTTCTTAACTGAACACTTCTAGCGGTTTTAGATCATACACATTACAACTCTGGTCCATTTCCTTTCTTATTCATAAGATATTCTAGACTTTAGTCTATCTTTTCTTTTGTTTTCTTAGGACCCTTTTTCTATTACAATATCTCAAAACCTTTAATAGAACATACATATACTTTCGGCCCTTTCTCCCCTTAGACTATTTCACTTAGATCTTTACCCTTTCTTTCCCATCCATAACAAACAAACTTTGCACACCCTGAAATAGAAACCACCTAGTCTTAATCCAGTTCAAAAAATCGTGAACCAGCATCTACCTGAAACCTTGTTCCTGTCGGCCCTCACCTAACACTCTATGCTCAGTTTCAACCAAAAAAACAGACCTCACAAACACACAACAGACAATTATGGTTCGAAAGGAGGCATGAATGATGGTGGGAGTCTACTTGAATTAACAAGATAGATGCGAATGGTTAAAGGAAATCCAAGTATTTTGTACAATCCACAAGCTCAAACTCGATGAATAAACTCGATATAATCAAATTAAGGTTATCACTTAGCAATGAATAGAATCAGATCAAAGCATGTTTCAATCATGGCATGAAACTCAAACTAAACATTCCTAGCATGGTGCGGTCTTAACTTTCATAGCAAACTTTGTGTGCAGCAAAAAACTAACATATAGGGCATTAAGTATAGCAAGTAAAGCAGCAATTCTACACGGTTAAATCATCCTAATTCCCAATGCAGACTCTAGACTGAATCCTATATGAATACAAATACATGACACTCTTTTTATAAATTTTTGAAAAGTTTTTTGGTTTTTGTGTGTTTTCTATGCCTTAGATGCAATGCATGAACTAGATGGAAAAGCAAAACTAAGAAACACAGAAAATGTTAATATCTTCTAATATCCTCCCCAAAACTTAAATCACACAGCCCCTTGTGTGTATAAAAGCTTGAAGGAAAATCCTAGACCAGCAAACAGAATAAAATATGATGTGGTATATACAAGAGGATTCAAAAGTTGGTACCTCACCGGAACAAGGACCACCCTGCTGGATTTATGTCCATGTTCTCAGTGTAGGGTGCTTTCTTTTTCTGTTGTCCTTGTGGGTAGAAGTAGGATGGATATGACTCTAGCGGATCCAGGAATTTCATTGCCGCCTGTGGTGTGAAGGCTTAAGATAGCACTTATGGTTTGGCACTTCCGCTTCTCAACCAGCGAGTTGGACTCGATAAAGCCCTTCGAGTGGGTAAATAGTGATGCATCTCGTAGTTCAGCTCAGGGGTTCTTTCAGCAGCATAGTTGTGGTGTGCGTTACCTGACTCAACCGAGTTCTCGAGCTGGGTGCTCATGTTAAGATCAAAGTGACGGAACTGAGGCATTGTCTCCTGCTGTAGAGATTGCAGCATTGGCCATTGGACATGTGAGGATGCCATGCGAGGTTGCTCCGATGTGGATCACCATCTGGTTTGCAGTGAGAATAATGTAGACCGTATGGGAGGCGGGGGAGTTAGACCTTTGAAGTCTATAGGGGTTGAATCTCTCTCTTTTCGAGAGCTGGAACTAAATTTAAACTCCTTGAATGAATTTACAAGTGAGGGTATTTGTTTGTCATGCCACTTGTTCCATCTCTACAGAAAACCAATATGTTTGTGGACTATTTGACGACTTCTGTCATCTTTGGGTCCACGTATTCGTCAAAGTGAAAGCACTCTGGCACTGCATAGTCCATCTCACTTTGCGTTGGCTCCTGCACTGGACGGCCTCTCTGGGCTAGACTTCCATAGAGGAGCTTTGCTGGGGGTGTGAATTCAACGTTACCTCCAAGCCTCAATGATGTGAGGTCTATGTTAGGAAGCACAATCTCCGCCTCGTTTTTGGCAGTCGGGAGTGTAAACTTATACACCAAGATCCTCTTTCTGGTGCTTTTTAAAGAACTTTTGCTGCTGGAGGTACCTTGTGTCGAGCTATCCGGGAGGGATTAGTTTTAATTTCAAAATCATGCTACATGCCTCCAATATTCTTGTTACTATCCCACCTAAGCATGTGTTTCCCTTTCACTTGTTTTGTAACTGGGAAGCCCACGATCTGTAGCTATCCAGGTGCTTCATTAGCGCCTTTGCGAATCCATTGTTGTTCATATTTCGCCCGAACTTCATCCCGTAACCAGTGTGATTGAGGATTTTCTTAAGCCCCTCTTCTATCATTTTGAGCTTCGGTTTTCTCATGTTCTCTGACTCTGAGATGGTCAAACATGTGCAGGCAATCACATTGTGGAAGTATCTGCCCTCGGGGCTCTTGATATTGATGCACTTAATCTAGGATGGATTATATGGATCAGAACCCGCTATTAGCTGTCAAAGATAATCTAGCTCCTCACAGTCGAATTGAACATCGAGTCCCTCAGACACTGCAAGCTCGAAATGATGTTTGAATGGAGTCATCGAAATAGAGTATTTCTCACTGTTGATCTCAAATATATAGGTCCCAAATCCATTTATTATTCACAGCTGTTCTTCATTAGCAGAGTATGTTCTCCTTTCTGAGTAATGCAAGCATTGGAGAAAAATTGTGTTAACCCACACGCCTGCAGTATATAATCCACATCTCCAGCGATGCTAAGCTTCATCATTATCTCCCTGTTAAGATACCTTGTTCCTGTCACCTTCATCTGCTTGAAAGCTTTCATCGTGTCATTATACCTCACAGTTCGTGGCCTTCCCTCATTGTCTGAGTCGCAACTCTGTCGTCACTCTCACTGGAGCTGCTAATATCCTCCATGACTGCATCTGTCGCTGGCTCTTCTTTTATTGTTTTTCCTCTGCATATAGTTGTTCTTCTATGCAATGACTCGGACCCCAACTCATACTCATCAACGTTATTAGAGACCCTCAGCCATTGAACGCGTGAACCTCCTCTTTGAAGGAATTTTGTTTGATCTCCTTATTCTGCTCTTAACATACACGATTTTGTCTCAAACAAATTTTAAACTCTACATTCGCCTTGTCTTTACTGCTCTGCTCAAACTTCACACGTGTTAACCTAACTCAACAGCGGCTTCCCTTACAAATGCTTGGTCTAGAGCTCGAGTCAACAATAGCTGCAGCTCAACTCGAAGTTGAGTGTTCAAGTCAGAAAAGGCGGCAAGAAAAAGAGTAAAGAGCGACCTGGCTAAACAGTGGTGGCTTAGCTCGAGAACGACGATGTAGACTCGAGTACGAGTTCAAGCTAGTGTGATGATGGTTTCGAAACGGTGGAGGCTTTACTCAACTTCACTCTTGATTTTACCCAACAGTGGCCTCACTTAGCTTCACTTTTAACTTAACCCAATAGTGGCTTCACTAGATAAACATCGGCAAAGACTTGAGTACAACTTTCAAGCTAAAAGATGGAAACTTCTCCTCTCAAATTTAAATGGTGGCGGTGATTGACTAGACCAATGGCAAAAAGTGGATTTTCCCATCAAGCTAAAACTAACGATAGTGAATGTCAATTAGCTCAACTCTGCGGATTGAAAACAGTTCAATTTTAACTCAAGATTATGCAAAAAAATCACAAAGTTTTCGCCTGAAATAATGAAGAAGTTATGAAAATGAAAGTATCAGTTTCGTGAGTGTAAAAGTGGAGTGGAGAAAATGTTAATTTAAAAGCAAAATAAGACAGCACAATTTCCTTCTCGTGACAAACATATGGGGGGCCTTACAGATTGATTGTAACGTGAATGCACAGGGGGAGCCAAGAAACATCAACTCAAGTTTCACTCAATGTCATTTTTCTTTTATTGCCAAAGTAGGAGGGGTCACTACTAAGGGCTCGTTTTAAATCTGGTGGATAATGTGCTATAACCTTAAAACTTTTATTGACTCCACGTGACATGTCGGGTTATTACATTATCCACCAGATTAAAATTTATACCACTTCTTCTCATCCACTTGCTGGTTAACTCAGACCACCAGATATTTCACTGAGTCGTTTCTGAAATGTTGGGTGATGTGGTCAAAATTTTCATGGCATGGCCTGTTGGGGTTAAACCTTCTCCAGTTGCTGCCAAAACCACATATTTAAAACACATCACCCTTAGATCACTGTACAGATTCTTGAAATTCATAAGCCAAACCAAAGAAATTTAATTAAGGTATATACAATGATATCATGGGATTGCATCCCAAGTGCGCCTGTTTAAAGTTACTGAGTTTGACTTTTCACACCCATTAAAGATGGGGTGGTTCATCGAGAGAAACAAAAGTTCTCTTTGGAATGGTCTCAGCAACTAGGTATAGCTTAACCTTTTGCTCATTCACAGTGAAGTCTTCACCATCTTTATTTATCGAAGTGATGGCTCTATAGGGTAAAACTTCCTTGAATCGGAATGGACCAGACATCTTGACTTTAACTTTTCATGGAACAGCTTAAGCCTCGAGTTCAACAGAAGCACTTGATCACGAGCTGTGATCCGCTTGGGTGCAATCGTCTTATCATGAAAGACTTTAGTTCTTTCCTTGTACACCTCTGAGCTCTCATAAACTTAAAGTCTAGCCTCCTCTAACTCATGTAGATCCATAAGCATGTTCTCCTGAGTAGTCCTGAGATCAAAACTCAGAAACTTTGTTGTCCATAATGCTTTGTACTTTATCTGAACAGGCAAATGGCATGAATTCCCATACATCATTTGAAACGGAGTTCTTCCAATTGGAGATTTGAATGCTGTTCTATAAGCTCATAATGTATTATCTAGCTTGACTACCCATTCTTGCTTTGAAACTCCCATAACTCTAGCCAGAATGGCTTTGATCTGCTTGTTTGAGACCTCTACTTGACCACTTGTCTGTGGGTGATAAGATGTAGCTACCTTATGCTTAACTCCATGCTTTTTCAGTAGATTTTCAAACAGCTTGTTATGAAGTAGGAGCCTCCATCATGATAACAAGGTTTTCCGGTCTAAGCTATCAAATCATTAAGGTAGTGGTAAGTAGAGTGGATTGTCGAACC